>KZ112929.1:578175-643593 GCA_002120325.1 Daldinia sp. EC12
TATACTCAAACGTGCATTCCCACAACAACGCCCGAAAACCATCAATATTTTATCATTATAAGATAAAACAATGGCCTGCTATTACCCCTAGCCTTTTTCAGCTTTTATAGGGCCTTGCGTTGTTGAATAATAGGTCTCGAAAGATTGTGGTTTTTCGCCCAAAATGCGGCTATCGCGATAGAAACGCGACCGTAGCCGCCACCACGTAAAAAATTACCGCGCAACGTTCTTTCAAGCCTGCAACTACATTAGCAACTNTTCTAATACGTCATTTACTTACTGCGGTGTTTTATTTGATAAATTCATTTGATTCTGAATTGTTTTTCTAGTCGGAAAGAGGCCAATTTCATGCATTTGGTCCTCAGACCACATTCGCGTTCGATCTTTTTGTTTTTTTTGAGGTATGTAATTGGTCAAAAAAGCCTGTGGCAAAAGGGGTACAAAAAAAATGAAAAAGACGAACGCAAAATGTGGTCTGAGCTCACTGAGATAATCCTGTTCCTGACTCAGTTCCTGAGTTAGGACTTTCTTCATGTATATTAGATCGCTTGCAGCGCAGCTGCAAGCTCGATGATGTTCTGTTCCTCAGAACATCATCTTCTTTGTTAGCCATCTTTTGGTTTCGTGATATTATTAATAATAATAAACTTTTTTAAAATGGGATATATTTATAAAAAAAAAAAAGAATGTGTGGGATTCGAATTACAATTTCTAAGATTTAAAAGATACGTATTTCGAAAAAAAAGGACGAAAGTGGGGAGCTTTGGTGCAACCCGCTATATTAGAGGATGCACCTAATAAAAACGCAGTGGCGTTACGCATAGACGAACTGCCTGTTCCAAAAATTCAATCCCCTTGACACAATAATCCCTCGTAAACTCGGGCATATCCCTCAAGAGTTCGGGCAAAGTCGAATTCAATGCGGATTACAAGAGTGGTTGCATTAAGCAATGTTACTTTACTCAAGAAGTATTAGAACCGAGCTTATCACTACGCATGAGGATGCTGGCCTCAATGGTCGAGCACTACAGTTGTTTGGAAGTAGATATTACGAAAAGCGCCCCAACGGACATCCCACTGTGCCGTAGGGAATTTACCCAATGGTAGTTCTCTTCGTATGTCATATCTTACATTCTACGTGTTTAATTTTCGACACGCCCACAAAGTAGCTATTACGCTCGACGGGCTAATGGCTACGAAGAGCAGGAAAAAAAAACTTTCTTCTGTGGGTAAGTAATGAAATTCACGGCGAATAATTTTCGGCTGAACTCTGAATCAACGCCATCGCGAGTTCGATCTGAGGACTCGGCAACTAGATAATCAAGGACCCCTATGAAGATTCCTTGTCAGGCTGGCCGCTCATATACCAGGAGTAAGCTGTAGCAACCCATATTCACACGCCGTTGGGATACAAAACGATATGTTTGGTATATCCTTTTTATTTCTCAGAACTGCCAATATTGCATCTCTGTGCACTAGCAGAAAGCCTATGATCACCCGTTCCGTATCTGAGATCGTGAAGAACCATGAAGTAACAACGCCATCGATGCCCAGGAAAGATCCCCAACTTAGAACTTGCTGAACTTCTTCACCGCCTTGCCAGTTCGGGGAAGCACACGGAGAACGTTGAAACGGACCTATACGTCATTATAATGAGTAATTTGTTCCAACCGATAACTACACCACTCATGATGGCGATTGGAAACGACTCGCAGGGCGATAAGGACACAACATACAGTCTTGCTAAGAGGTCGGCATTGGCCGACTGTGACCTGGTCACCCTCCTCAACACGGAAAGCGGGAGAAACGTGCGCGGCAAGGTTCTTGTGTCGCTTCTCGTATCGGGCGTACTTGGGGATGAACTTGAGGTACTCGCGTCGGATGATGACGGTTCGGTGCATCTTGGTGGAGATAACGGTGCCGGTCAGGATACGGCCACGGATAGAGACGAGACCAGTGAAGGGGCACTTCTTGTCTACGTTGATAGCAAAATTAGCTTCCCATCTCCCATAACAATTTTGTTGATTCTCGGAGGATCGAGTCGCGGGCTTCGTGTGGTTCAAAAGTAATTCTCGGGGCGATTCGTATGGTGCAGCCGGCGAGACATAATAGCTCCGAGTCCACCTTCTAGAAAAATTATTTATATTCTCACGTACCAATGTAGCTGCCCTCGATAGCGGTCTTGGGGGTTCGGAAACCTAGACCGACATCCTTGTACCATCTTCGGCCACCCTGGAGAGAAGATTTATTAGCATATTGGCCTCGTTAGTAGAACAAATCGTCGAAGGATGTCGCCTCACCTTGCCAGGTCTCGTGGACTTAGCCTTGACCTTGGAGTTCTGGAAGATATGGGGCTGCTTCTGGAAAGCACGCTCCGACTGAACAGTCAATTCCGTCGCCATTTTTGCGATATGTTGTCGAGGTCGCAAAGGTGGTTGGGATCGGGAATCGTGGTGTTGTTGTGGTGGTGGTTGCGATAATGCGAAAACTTACCAAAGATTGAAAATAGGAAAAATCTCAAAAAAGTTATTGTGTGGGCTCGCTTGTGGGATGTGTGGGGATCCACTACGGTAGTCAGGTTCAGCCCCGTTTGTGGCTTTGACACTATAGAACAGTACCTAGGTACATGTACAAGACAGACTGGAACCTTAAGTGTGAGTGCAACGCTCGGACCACCTCATGGTTAATGCATAACATAAACAATCAAAGTTAGATAACTAGTCGTAATGAAACCCCACCAACGTAAGGTTCAATGTTTACAAACAACCCTGGTCTCAATTGACGCGAGCCTATCAAGATCAATTTAGCTCGATGTTATCTACAACATCCAAACGCGCCTACACAATTGATGAGGCGTCTTAACCTCCCTCACCACTTTACTTGTTCATAGATGTTCCTAGCCTCGGAATATTGTAATTCTTCTATTTAGCTACCAGCGACGACGTCCACCATAGCGCTAGTAACGCAACGCGATAACCCCCTTAACCAAATAATAAAGTCCCAGACTATGGGACGTCTTTGTTGCCGAAATTTAACATAAACCTATATCCGCCTCTCCGTCTCCGTCGTCAACATGTCTGGTCGCAACGACGCAACTATACCGTCCACGCGACGGACGCGAAAGTCGACTGGACTATCGCCTGGACGAAAGAAGACGGAGAAAGAAAACATTACCGTCGACGTGGCTAGCTCTTTAGCTGGTAATGGAGGTAGAAAGAAGTCACGAAGCAAGAGTATAGGTCCTGGTGGATTAGATGCTCTAAAGCCAGGATCGGGTAACAGACGAGTGGTATGCGACTTAACTCCCAATACTTTCAGATCATATGGCCAACTTATACTCCCCAAAATAGTCTTTAGCAGCTCCCGCCAGACCACCCCCAAGGTCAATTCTCAAGCCTACGATGCCATTGTTACCAGAGATCCCTTCGTACAAATCCAAGAAGCCTGCTAGAAACTCGCCTGCCTCGTCTACCATCCAGGGAGCTGACAAATTACCGAATCTCTTTCACACTGACGACGCTGGGTTATCAGGAACTAAGATTGCTGTGCGCACCGAAGAGGAACAACAGGCCGCTGCGCGTGAACGAGAAGAACGAGAGAGAGCTGAAATGGAGAAAGAGATCAATGATCGCCGAGAGGCTCGAAGAAAATCTCTTGCGAATCGAAGAGTGTCATTCGCAGCTGAAGCCACCCTTCATACGTTCCACGAGGTCGAGTACATGCAGGATTCGACAACCTCGACTGACTCTACAAGAAGAGCATCGTCGCTCGCTGCTTCCCAAGGCCAAGCGTCCGACTCACGGTCTGGCAACACTAGCCAAGCCGACGACTTAGTCCCTAGTTCTCCAGAGCAAGATACTCATGATCAAAGAAGGCGTAGGAGTTCAGGCGTTAGCAACCTAGGTTTCAATCAGAATGACGACACAATGGCTTCAAGTATCTATAGTTCAGACTCCGAGGGAACGGACGTTATAGAGACCCATGAAGAGATAGGTTCGGATTCCGGTAGCGATTCGGATGCCGATGGTGTGTCAATGGACTTAGATGTCGATGAAGTAACCGGTACCTCCGTCGCATCTGCTATGTCTGCTCGGTCGGTTGTTACCAATGATTCCGATGATACATTGAACACGGCTCTTCGACTTGCCTCTCGTCGCGCCGAAACTCAGAACATTGACGAAGAGGAAGAGATTATCCCGTCATTTGGGTGGGCTAAAAAACCCGCCCCGAAACAACCGAGTCCTAAGGAAAATCAGGAGAATCTTGGGCAAGAAGACACTGGCGGTATGGACATGGACATGGACATGGATATGGATATGACAAATGCTGTTGGCGGTATCATTAAGGCTAACGATGATCCCATGGATGATGCTCAAGGGGAAGAGATGTCAATGGACGTTACTCGAGCTCTTGGTGGCATTCTCCCTTCGCGCAACACCGCACGAAACATACAATCTGCTAGCCCCGAAAAACAAGAAGAGGAATCATTGTTTGATGATGCCCCTATGGATCTTACGGTTGCAGTGGGTGGTATTCAGAAGGACCCACCACGTAACAATAACCTCTTTGGCGCTGACGACGATGATAATGACGAAGACGAGGATATGTCGATGGAGTTCACTGCAGCTGTAGGTAGTGTTCTTTCTGGGAAAAGGCCTGATGCCTCGAAGAAAGCGCAGGGCCGTCGTCGTACCCTCGCAGCCGACGACGACGAAGCTACAATGGATATAACCGCAATGGACATGACGGTTGGAGTGGGTCGTATCCTTTCTTCTAACGAAGACGAAGAGAATGAGGAAGATGCTACAATGGGCATGGACATGACCATGGCGATGGGCGGAATCATTAAGGGACCCCCTTCAGCCAAGGATCGGACTGAAGCGAGACTCCAGATGGAACGGGAGGTTGACGAAAACGACAATGTACCAGCGTTGAATTCATCTGCAAAACAACGTCTTTCCGCTGCTATTTCTGGTATAAACACGTCAGATTCAGGAAGCCCTGGATTATCTGCATTTAGGGGCCAAGGACTTCGCCGTACTGGTGAATGGCGGAGGTCTGTCACACCTGGCAGTTCGCCCGTTCGAGAAATAACGACACCTAAATCTGCTAAACCGACAAACACGAGCACCCCTAACAGCCAGAAACCCAGAACTCCTTTAAGGAGGTCGCCCCGGAGGAAGTCAAAGTCCCCTGCTCCAGCCAGCCAAAGTAGTTTAGGTGTATCCACTACGCCGAAGTCCGCTCCTAAAAAGAGTCAGATGTCTGTGTTCCAACAAGATCCTACCACAGGGGTATCGACACCACGGGTTATCTTGACTCCCCAGAAGAGGCGATTGTCAGGTGTAGGTGCTGATAGGCCTGGTCTCGGGTCTCCTAAGGTTGCCGCTATCTTTGATCGGCGTGAATCCATTGGTGATGCAGCGGATGACTTTGTTCCCCGGGAGCCTTCACGGTCTGTTGCCTTCGCGGATCCCCGTGTTATGGAGTATGAAGTAGACCGTGAGCGACAGCTAGAAGCGGACAGGGAAAACGGTCGCAAAGTACTTGAGAGGGAAGTTGACGGGGACGAGGAGAATACGGCAGCAAGTCTAAAGGATATGATTTCCAGTATGACACCTAAGAAAAACCCACTAAAGGGACGAAAGAGTTTGCATGTAGGAAGTGCTAAAGGGCTCCTCGGTAAGCGTCCTGCCGAGCTTGATGATGAAGAAGAAGCCGAGGAAAGAGATGGGATCAAGCGACTCAAGAATCATCAGAGCAGTCCCGTCAAGAACATACGCCTACATGCGCCTCCCTCAAAAGCAGAAACAACAGGGCGAGTGACTCGCTCTTCTAGCAGAGGCCTCGAAGACGCCGCCTCAACACCCGCACTTTCGCCTAAGAAAACACCTACAGCTGCATCATCCCCTCGTGGCAAAGGGCTCTTCAAGGATGTCGACTCTAATCACCCAACCAGTACTCTCAATTTTGACGAGTCTCATGTCATGACAGATGCCGAAGCTCAAGCGGCTGATAATGGAGAGCAAATCCATCTACAAGATTTCTTGAATATGACAAACATTCGCTTCATGGAGTTGACAACAACAAAACGGCGACACACACAGGCTCCTACCAGCGTGGCAGATAATTCTACATCCGGGGAGGAGGATATGTCTCTAGAGCGATGCGTTGTAGCAGGTGCTTGTACAGTTCCTATGCTGGAACTGTATCAACATGTAAGAACGCCTTCAACTTTAGGAACTGTAATATGCTAATATTAAACAGTCTTGCCGAGAACTGAAGAAATACATTTCAGAAGGCAGGAGAATAGTTCGCGAGATTGAAACCGAAACTCTGGAAGAGAACCCGCCACTTTTCAAAGAATACATGACTGCAACACCCGAGTATAAGCTCTTCCTAGACAATCAGTTCAAGAATGTCAAGTCGCATGCACGGTTGCTAAGCAAAGCCATGTGGTATGAATGGCGCATGAAGCTTCAAGATGGGCTCAAGGAAGGCCTACTCAAGATAGAAGAAGGCATGGCAGCTGACGAGCAGTTATTGCACCAGGAGCAGGAATTGCTTGATTCGATTCTGCCCAAGCTAGTGGGCAAATTCGCATCGTTAGAGCTACAGCATGATAATCTACAATCAGCTGCGCAGGAGTTAGCAGAGTGCGACCCCGATGACCTACAAGCTGCTCGATCTGAGCTGACGGACCTCGACTCGGATATCGAGGCAAAAGCGAAGAAAATCGAGCAGTTACGGCAGCAGCTGAGTGAGACTGAAGCTGGAATCGACGAACTATCAGAAAAGAAAAAAGAATGCGTTGCTGAGATAGAAGAAGCAGAGAAAATCCGTGAGCAGTGTAGGGGTTGGACTTCTAATGAAGTCAGCGCCCTCAAAGGTTAGTGTTCCTCTTGATCCAATATTTATCATAATGAAGAGCTGACATAAAATAGCCCGCGTCGAAGCAATTGAGAAGCAGCATGGCTGGGCCATTACAGGAGTTGTCGGAACCTCGCTGTCGATGACATACCGAAGAGAGATTGAACTCGTCTTTGACGTCCGCGCTTTCAAAGGTTTAAAACCTGATAATTCTAGAATTGACCTATCATACATTGCAGCCAATAGGGAGCAGAACCCACAGCCAAGCACGCCGGAAAAGGAATTTTTTATCCAGTGCATGCGGGATCACGTTCGAGGGTTGGTCCAAGCGCAGACTAGGATGAAGAATCTCTTGGATATGGTTAGTACGGCCTGGCAGAAGGCCAATCACGTCGCAAGAAACGTACACCTCTTGAACACTACCTACCGAACCAAGGTCACCAAAACTTCAGATTCGTCTATTTCAATCCGTTCATGGGTGCTCCTTGTTCCATTACAGACTAAAGTAGAGGTCGTCTTTAGCTTAGATGGGAAGAGCACTCCGGATGGAGTAGAAGTTACCGTTACGCCTCAGGCGCGAGTAGTCTACGGAGAGCAATTCAAAGAAGATAAGATCGTCGAGTTCCTAACGACGAAGATCGGCACGCGCATCATTACGAAGGAGGAGAGCGGGACGTTCGAGCCTTGGGTCGAGGTGCTTGTTGAGCTCCAGGAAAGACTGCTTGCGAGGGGAAGGAAATAAAAGGTAGATGGATAATATGCCCATCCTTTTTTTTCTAGCTTCTGCCTTTTATCTTGCGATAATGACTTATGACCACAATTGGGCGTGTATTGGGGGTTTGGTCTTGACGAGGACATGACGAGTAAAGGGGGTGGCGTTTTGTTGGTGTATTGTTAGGTTAGGTTATATACCATTGTCCGGTTCATCCATTTCTTAGTCTACCTTGGGGTTTTTACTCCTGAGGTACTGAATACAAGAGTTTTGGTCGAATTTGACTCGTTTGTCGGCAGTGTTTCCAAAGATCGCAACATTGTTTATTAGATGTCGTCTTTCGGGTCACGTGATTTTTCCAATGTCATATCAGCCTCCTATTTACTACCAGGGATAATAGGGGTTACCTCCTTAGAAGAGCCGGCAGATAATAGATCTATATAAAGAGGGCATCCCTTTCCTATCTTAATAGGCGGCAGAGCCACTACAATACTACATGCCAGACTCCTCCTGCATCCCGCTCTACGGAATACTATCTTGATATTTACTATGCATGGAACCAAAGAACTCCCGGTCAATCAAATGTAAATAAAAATAGTTGGCACTAGGTTAGGTATCTATACCTAGGTACTTAGGTACGTAGGTGCTCTTTGCAGCTAGCCCAGTCACTAAAGCATTATCTGCTAACACACGACAATCTGTTTGTTTACACGTCAGACGGTTTCATTGAGGAGACCTCCGTGGTTACCATTCGGAAACTGTCTTGTAGGACCTTTCTCAGGTGTAAGTATATGATGTGGGCCATTTACAGCAGTGATATGTTTATTAGCTACCAGTCCCGCGTAGTGATGTCAGTCGAAGGCAGTACCTTAGGTACTGCAGACCGTAATCGTAACTCTTACCCCTTAAATTTGTAACTATTCTTAGATTAGGGAGCAACTTGGATACATTTAGTGAAAGTGTTATTCAAATGTCTTTTCAAAGTTGTCGAGTGTAAATGCGTGGGCAACGAAGAAATATAAATATATCCTAAGAAAGTAGGATATTTCTACGCTATCTAATAATTTGATCCTATTTTCCATTTCCACTAGAGGAGCGACCGGCCAAGCAAGAATATCCCTCTGGGAAAGAATAAGACAATTAGATATTCTACGCGTCCTACCTGGGTAGGTTTTATCTGGATAAAGCTCGATGTAAACAAATCCAGTGCGGTTACGTGGCATAAGGAGCAATATCGTTGGACTTATAAAATATCTAAAATATCTAAAGGTTGTCTCTATATTAATCCAGATCGATATATTGACTACTTTGCTGGGCATTCTCATTATTTGCATTCTAGAGTATTGGTATCATAGACTCGAGCGCAAGACTGGCGATAGATTCATTGTGGACAGGAGAACTAGGTTCCAACCACTGAATTCACCTCACCCCCTTTTAAATTTCCTGACTACCTAGAGTCATTATGATGTCCACGAAAAGAATAAATTTCTAACACGTTCCTAAATATCTACGTACAACTGAGCAAGCAAATATAGAGTTCCACGTATGTGTCTGCTTGTTTTTTTCGAAATGATTCTAGCAAACTACGGGAGTGACTGGAGTGGTCTGGCCCTGACGAAGATAGTTACGGGAGAAAGGGCATATATAAAATATGTTATCATAGCATGTAATCATGTAATTACCACGAGTAATGTGTCGTTCTATTGGTTCTATATACGTACCTAAGTTCCGTAGGCATGCGTACCTGTTAAGTGTTGACTGGTTACCTAGATATACAGACATTTCGAACTACTACATACCTAGGTACACACTTTGATAATGTCAGTGCATCACTAACAAAGGTCTATGGTAACTGGTAATTAGTAACTGGCAACCACCTGCAAGCGTAAGGTCCTGTAGATACCGTAAATGTGCGTACCTTCCGCATCTCGAGTTCGTTGCTAGGTACCAAAGATACGTGCAGTGGTTGTTTAGGGGGTTGCATAGGTTGCATAGGTAGTCGTGCAGGTCTACAGTGGTTATTACCCCTCTATCGTTTTGGAAGTTGCGCAGGAAAAGTTTGCTAACGTTCTTTCCTGGTTGCTAGGCATCTTCGACCTTGCTGTCGAGTGCTAGGCAACGGGAATCCAAAAGATTTGCTATATAATTCTGTCCTCTCCCCCCCCTCCCAGAAATTCTTTCCCCTTTCCTCTTCTTTTTTTCTTCACAAACATTTGTTTACGCTCCGCACTCTGCAATACGCACTCTACGCACAACGTTTACCAATGTTTTTCTGCTATCTGATCTTCTTGATCATCATCACCTTCGCGATTGCATTCACTGCAATTACTTCTTTTATCCGCTCCCATACCCTTTCTTCTCTCCGACCTACCTTCGCGATGCCGTCCCTTGCGACCGTATTCGCTCCCCTTTCCTCTTCTTCCGCCGTCGTCCTCCTCCCTCTTCTCGCCGCCCTTTTCATTCTTCCCCTTGGCCGCTTTTTAGGATGGCCTTCCCTTTTCGACTTTCTCCCCCTTGTACTGGGGCTTGCCGCGTACCTTTTTAAGGTACACCCAGTACTCGGTTTCTTTGTCATCACCTTCTTCTCTCTCTTCGCCTTCACGGCTCTGGCTCTGTCCGACGATGCGGACGTCTCCATCTTGCTGGTGGTTCCCTGGCTCGTTGCGCAGGCCTGCCTATGGAAGTATACTTCCTACGGTTGGTATGCGTACTGGGCTGCGTCAATTGCAATCATC
Source organism: Daldinia sp. EC12 (assembly GCA_002120325.1). Lineage (NCBI taxonomy): Eukaryota > Fungi > Ascomycota > Sordariomycetes > Xylariales > Hypoxylaceae > Daldinia > Daldinia sp. EC12. The sequence continues at coordinate 588,493 of KZ112929.1, forward strand.
GTCAAGAACTACGGAACGTCGCCTCCCGTCTGGTGCATCCCGCAGATTCTTGTCTGTCTGTGGCTCAAGGAGTGAGTAACCCTTTTCTTCTTTTGTTTTGTTATTGTGTTTATCCTATCCTTCGATACTATGGTTCCCTATCATGTTGGCCTTCTTATCTTGTTGTCTTGTTATGCTATTCATCATTAATCATACCCTTCTATCATCTTGGGTCTTGTATCTTATATCGTCTTGTATCCGTGCTATCATTATACTCCCATATTATCTTTACTCTCGTATCATCCCTATACTGCTATTGCCTCTTTACTATTGTTACCCTATGCCCTACTACCCCTTTACCTTATTACCTCTATACCTTCCTATCCCTATACCTTTACTACCCTTATACCCCTATACGAGTATAACATATACTCTATCACTCTAATAGCCTCACTACTTTTATCATATATAACACGTCTTATTCAAAACAACATATACTAAATAATTCCCAGACTGTTCTCTTACTACAACGAGGAACACGTTCGTCAATTTGGCTATAGCCATATTCCGAACTGTGTGACATACATCTACGAAGAGCTACAGGAACTTGAGTGGAGCCTTGATATGCGCGAAATCAAGGACCTCCTCCTCCTATGGGGGGACCGATCTGCGGCTCTGTTTCGTCGAGTCGCAGGTATCTTCACCACTCGCCCAGCTTCTCCTGCTGGACCTGCTCCTCTCCCTCCCTCTCCCGCCGAGCTCCAGCCGACCCCGCAGGAATCTGGTCCCGTTGTTCTTCGTGAGAAAATTCCTGTGGAGGAGGCTGCCGAGTCCAAAGTCCAGGCTCCGGCGCCGAGAACGACCTCCTATGCTCCTTTCAGAGGTGTCCAACGGGAGTATGAGAGGAAGTACGGTCAGTCTGTGCGTCGACCTGTGGCCCCAGGCCTCACTTTCAATGCACACACCGAGCATCTCCGCCTCTCTCGGTTCACACCCTTCGGCAAGTCCTTAAGCCAGCCGTTCGCCAAGCCGTTCGTCCCGCCTAAGCCTCTCAGCCTATTTAGGGTTAAGGAGAGACGACGTCCCTGGGTACCCATGAAGCCAGAGGATTTCAAGAGGTATCCAGTTGTGGAGCCTCAACTTAGCCTCACCGACAAATTCAGATTTCCTGGTGAAGATTTGGTCCCGGCGTCTACTCACATCAACGGCGCCCCTATCATCGGTCCCTTTCCTATCCCGCTAATTGCTGGGCCTCAAATCCCCCCCGTGCAACCCTACGAGCCGCTGTTCCACAACCCAACCTATGGGACAGTGGTTCCCGAGCCGGAATGGGAGCCTCAGGTTACGCCCCCTCAAATTCAGTCGGTTGTTGTATATAACCCCCCTGCCGAGCTGTATGCAGCTCCTGCTGTTGACCAACCGATTGCTATGTGCAACCTCGACGGCACCACAATCTATCCCGAGGATCCTGAAGGGCCAGCGGATATTTCCATGGAGGACGAAGACGAGGAGCCTTCTCCTGTGGATAACTCTATTCCTATGGAGAAGGACGAGGAACAGCCGGCGGTAATGTCTGTGGAAGATATGGAAGGTTTCCTCGCCCAGCCACAGACATTCCAATCAACTGTCAATGCCAACGCCAATATCCCGCCGGTTGACTACTCAGGATACGAGAGCTTTGACGACACCATGGATGGCTCCCCATACAACAACTGCAAGATTAGGACCTTCCTTCAAGCACCCGTCCAATCTCAGTTCCAGCCCATGGTCCAGCCTGCCATCACTATGCCCGCTGCCCCTCAGCCCAGCGGCAGGCCCATCGCCAAGCCTAAGTCGGTCAAGCCTCGCGCCCTGAGATCCTCGAGCACTTCCAGCTCCTCGAGCCTTTCAAGCCTTGAGGATGTTGAACGTAGGTTGGCTTCAAACCCCGCGCCCGTCCCTGCCCCTGCTCCCGCTCCCGCTCCCGTCACATACAACAAGTTCATGAGCAAGTATGGGATGGGTCAACAGCCTTCCGTCGCTTCTTCATCGACGTCGCAAGGTCTAAGCCTCGGTGCCACTTTCCAAGGGCTGCAGTCAAGCATGTACAATGTCCCTGGTCCTGTTTCCAAAGATCTGGATATGCTGGAAACCCCTCAAGCTCCGCAGATGCCATCGTCCCAGGCTCTGCCTCCAGCAATGCAGCCCAAGACAACACCCTCCAAGTCACCCTTGGCCATGGCTTTGTCACAAATGCCTCTTCAGCAGGTTCCATTCCTCGGTCAGCCCATGCCGACAGCTACCCCGGCGCCATCGGTCCCCTCAATCTCTCAGCTATCTGTTCCCCAGATGCCGCTGCCCCAGGTACCCTTCAACGTGCCGACGCCAGTTCTCTCGCCTCTGCCACCGACACCCTCGCCACTGTCGGCCAAGGTCCCGCTGCCCTTCTATGGTCTCATGCCCGCAACTCCCCCGACACCTACGCCCCAGCCGAAGTCAACACAGGTCCTGCCCCCCCTGAAGCCTCAGCAGACAACTCAGCAGAAGCCATCTCTCCAGGCTGTGCCCAATGCTCCCAAGGCTCAGACAACTGTTCCAGGGCTGACTTGGCCTACCGCTGTGTCTGAGGTTGCAAAACCTCCTCAGGTAGCTCCGCAGATGCCAGCTCCCCAGGTTCCCCCCGCGGCTCCTCCCGCGGCTCCAAAGCCCCCCAAGGTTAGCTCTCAGCTAGCTTTGCCCGAGCCTGAGCCCATCCTCGTGACTATCCAGGAGTCGTCCGAGCCCGATCCCGTAGTGAAGGCATCACAAGCCCAGATGTCCGGACGACGTGTCGCGGTCCCCAAGTCGCGGAAGGCAATGACGTCAATTAACCCCTATCAGGGAACCGATGTGGTTACTTCCAGCACATCCGGCAACGCTGCCATGACTCCAAAGACGAACGTTCAAGCGCCCGCTCCTAAGCCCCCCCAGCCTCTTTGTCTACCGGGAAAGTCTAAGCCCACTAACCCGGCTTCCACTATTACTACCACTTATTCTGCCGCCGGCCCCTCTGACTACAAGGGCAAAGGTCCTGCTACCAACCTCCCTGAGCTGTCCAACGAGCCCATGTGGCCTAACCGCCCAGGCCCGAAGGACGTAGCCAGGGCCAGGGCCGATAAAAAGATAATGGCATCCCCTACTATCAATGTGGATAAAGTTTACGAGTTTGAAGATAAAGTCGTGCAGTTCGAGGGAATGGGTTATGATCAAGACGTTGCCATTGGAATGGCAAATGATTACTTCGACAGGCTCCACCGGAGCACGTTGTCGCGCAGGATCGATTAGACTATTATCCCCTTCTGATTCCTCGCCGTCACTCTTTGCCTCGCTCTTGACCTGTTCCCGCTTGCTGTTCGCTCTTTTTTTTCTGCAGCTGATTGCCCCCTGGTATCGAAAGGCTTTCTTCCAACACAGAGGCTCCTTCGTTTCCCCTACTCCCCTCTCTCTCTTTGAACTAACTAGCAGTCACTTAGCTCTGAGCCGGGGCCGATGCTGATATATATGCTTGGAACCTCTCCCAGGAACCCAGTGGGCGACGGAGAGGGTCGGATCCCCGGCTGCCAAGCGTGATGATCTGGACCCTTGATACCTGCGCAAGCGGGAGATTGGTATAAAATACACGTTTTTGGCCGCCTCACCCATGTCAGGAAGTCCGTCCTTCTTTTCTTGTGGATCTGCTTGAACTTGAAGCGGGAAGTGTTGACGGGACATGAAGCTCGATGATCCTGAGGAACCTCGGAGAAGGGGGAGAGCTTTTGGTGTCGGGCACGATCTTCCTGCGGCGGTTGGTGTTAGAAAGCCGTGGGGATCGCGACCTGTTCGGCGCAATAGCTGGTTCTGAGCTGTCCGAGTGATCTTTAGATCAGGAGGATACGAGGATCTTGCTACAGATGTTTTGAGTTTGTTGGTTATGTTCCTTATTAGCACCTATTCTGTCCCCCCTGTCTCTCTCTCCGGGTTCTCTCTTGGTTCAACTGTTTTCACCCCGACAACGTCTCGTACGGCCTCGTTCTCCCCCGCCGTCCCGCGAGCATTCACTCGACAATGTCTCGTCCGCGGATCTCTTTCTCGCCGCGCCTTCGAGCAGACCAACAGAGAGGCCAACAGAACATTGGAAAAAATGCTGTCAGTAGAGCACAAAGGTACAGTTTCTCCCTTAGAAGATTTTTCCCAGTTGACTACAAAGATACTAACTATGGATAGCCACCCCGAGCTCTCTCAGCAGGCTGACATCTGCCTCGAGCAGCAAGGTTCCAAGGATTTACGACACGACCGAGGACTCAAGGATTAGCAACACGAGGTACCAGCACCGAGGACGCTGGAAGGATTATCAAGACCAAGGACAACAGCAACAAGAAGAATCACCAACAACAACACGAGGTATCAGCACCGAGGAAGCTGAAAGGAAATCAAGGAAATCAACAACATTAACACGAGGATACTAGCGCCGAGGAAGCTGGAAGAACCACCAAGGAACCCAAAAGGAAATACTAACCAACCAACAGCACCGGAACCCAGGACCCCACGGGGAAGTCGTTCTTCCTTTTCCACTAACAGCTCCAAGCGGCAGGGGGGCGGACCATTCCTAACTTCCCATACCCCACGAGCATAAGCGACCTCCGCCCAGAATAATGCTCTTTCGAGCAAGCCCTCTATCTGCCTGAACTGTCGCGAGCTCGGACAGAGAAGCCCCTTCGAAGTTCTTTCTACTTTATTCCGTTGTCTCACACAGGTTGGCTGTGGCTACATTTGAATACTACTCCAGTACTACTCCAATACCTTTCATTTCATTTCATTTTTTCTTTTTCTTTCCTTTGGTTTAGCACCTACTATTACTACCTAGATAGATCCAACTCGGAAGGTAGGTAGACGAGGCCTACGAGACCAGAAATCTGGGGTTTTCGCTCTTGCGAGTGTTTTTCATACTCTGGAAACAACTTTTGCTTGGGCTTGGGGAAGTATGCCTCTTTGCCTCAAGAAGCATACAGGGAACTACTAAAACACGAAGTTCGCTCCCCAACGATCTTTACCCTTTGCTGTTTTCTTGTGTAACTAACCGTGTTTGCCTAGGGTCGGATCATATGGCTTTCTACAGTTTTTCAGGTAAGTTTCGACGTCGGGTACAAGTTCATTCTTGTTCTGCGAGGTAGGTTTGAGAGTTGTACGAGATATGTGACATGTAAAGAATATTTCGACGCCACTCTGGTTATCCTAGTTTAGAGTATTATTGATGTCTATTGTTGGCAGTATTGTATGAGTGGGGGAAGGGAGGGAAGATAGATTGGCTTGAGACTCAATGCATCACTGCGTAGCTGGACAGAACCAAGCCCGATAGCCACGGGGCTCAATAGAGATTTCCAAGGGCTAACGTCCCGTTACATACTTTACATTACATCGTAACTGTCTACTTTTCACGTAAGACCATGCATATGATAAGCAGAGGGGTTCGAGCACCGAGTACCATTTGTACACGGGGTATATTCTATTCAAGACACTCACTCTATCTAGAGTCTATTCTAGTGGGAGGCCCGATTATTTATCGAGGCTTTATCTTCGTCCAACCGCTGGTGCCCTTCTCCCTCTCGCGTTCTCTACCCACGACAGCTCCGTTAGGCACTCTAGGGTTATGATCGCCACTACTACCACTCTTAACAGTGTTGACACTCATATAACTCTCGATGCCGAAGCGATGGCCCGGAACACCGAGCTGGCCTTTATTCAGGGCTCCACCAACTAGCACCCCATCATCAAGCGCATCGTCTGGCGTCCATGCGTCATCCTCGAGTAACTCCCACTCTGGGACTGGGTTCTCACGCACGAGCCTGGCCTTTAACTTGTCGACCATTTTGATCACAGTAGGCATCTTAAAGCTTCGCGTGAGCTCGTTGCCCGCTGCGCTGCCGAGAAAGGTGTGGGCTGTGCCGTGAGAGTATAATCCCATGCGAGGTGCTGTTCTGCCAAGCTCAGCCGGGTTGTTGCCGTTAGATTGAGCGGGCGCCTCTGATATTTGCTGGGGGTTGCGCTGCAGGGAGGAGTTGATGAGTAGGTTATATAAATTTCGTCCTATGCAGGAAAATTCTTCAAGGCTGTTGCTGTTATCACCCATGGGTACGCCTTGTGTCCGGCAGAGCCAGACGATGTCGTAGGCTAGCAGACAGACTGCCTCAAGGAAGGCATTATACGCTGATGGGTCCTCTTTGCTAAGGACAGACAGAGGCTTCTCGAGAAAAAGGGGTCGAGGGTGTGGGACGCGAGCGAATTGACGGTCACGTGGGTCAGGAGGTATAAGAGAGGTACCGGGAAATGCGACGTCGCCATGGTGGTATGAAGACGCCAAGGAAAATATAGTTGGCTTAGGATAGTCATTATGTGGCAGGGTAAACTCAGCGGGAAGACGAATGGATAAATAGTGAGAGGCAAGCCATAGTAAGTGGGCGATATGCGCAAGAGAAGCGGAGATAAGCTCAGGTTGCGCGCCTATGCGAATATTAGGTCAGGTTGAACGACTACAAGTTACTTATAGGCAAAATACTTACTGTTCAAATTGTGTAAATCAACAATGTCGATGCTGCCGATCTTGTATTCGAACCGGACGGGATTCCCGCGGCGTACGCGCTGCAGTCTATATAACTTGGCCACCTCCATACACAATGCAGCGCGGTACTGAGTCATAGCATCGTACTCTCGATCCCAAGTATACCTGGACATCTTCGCGGCCGTCTTAACCTCTTCAAGCTCCCTGTTTCGTCGCACGGAGACACCCTGGGCCGCGGTGGTAAGATCCGACTTTTTACGGGCGATATTGGCTTTGCGCTCCCGTATCTCTTTCTTCGCAGCATCGACCTCCTTGCGGAGCTTGTCCGCCGTCGCTATAATCTTCTCCGTTCTCTTCTTGGCCTTATGTTCCTCTGATATACAGCTTTCTACGTAGGCTCGAGTAGAGCGATCGTCTACGGGGTTGCCGGCACTCGCATCGTTCTCTAGTAATAACTTGGTGACTCGAGACTCGAGCTCTTCAGCTTCCATGAGGATCCGAGCGTTCGCTATTCGTCTCTCATATAACTCATTTCGCGCATCGACCGCGCAAAAGAAGGGCAGCCTCGAAGGGTGGTGTATTCGATGGCAAATATCGCAATTCATGGTGGGCGAACTCTTAGTGGAATTAACGAATATTCGATAGCGACAGCCGACCTTGGGGGGGAAATTCAAGAGACGCGCTTCTACGGATAGCAAGCGGCAGATCGAGGAAGTTCGATTACATTTGCGAGGTGAGCAATCTGCATATCGACTTGCCAAAAGGCTATAAAACTATGAGTAAGAAAGAGGAGGTGATAGGGAATAGGCATTGCCCATGAGAGAGAGAGATGTGAATGGCAAGATAGAAGATGATGAGACGGGATGGTTCAATGTTCCTGTGACGTTGAGAGGTGTAGGGGTATGAATACTAGCGTGTGTACGTACCTACTTTAGGTACCTCCAACTACCTGTACTAGGTATGTTGCCCAGTCCGGCCAGTGTGCCTAGTAAAAATGCATGCAGGGGCGATTACATTAGGTAGATACGCTAGGTACATGTACTTTATCGGGTCTTATCAGTAACCTATCGGTCTTTATATCACCGTTTATATGCCAAGTCTTTCGAGAACTCGTTCAATCAATTTGATTCTTGGGCAGCGACGCGTTCTCTCTCCTCGTCTTTCAGGTATGTAACATGTAAAAGGAAGTGTTCCGTTCCTGAATCTTTATTACCTTGCACCTTGGTTTATTCACGTATAAATCTAAAGCTGTGAGTTTAGAAACATCAGGTGATCGATTTCTTTAAGCCTCAGCTGCCCTTCCATTCACTTCTAAGTCTACTCGTGTCACGCGTCGTCTATTCTCCTCGGTAACAGATAGCTACAGCAAAAGCTAGCATCATGTCTACTACACCTAGATCATCATCGCCGGTAAAACAATCACTCTCCCAGGATGAAGTAGCCGGTGATCAATCAATGATGGTAGAGTTACCAACTCATTTGGGTGACCAAACCGAGCTTGTTGAACCAGAGGAGGATGTAACGGTAAAATTACATTCGCAACCGCAGCCGCAGCCGCAATCACCTCCGCGAAGGGTTGATCAAGGTCAAGACATGTCTTTTCTAGCCAAAAATATAGACCGCCAACGTCAGACACGAACACCCGAGCCGCAAAAGCGACGGAGCAATAGGTCTGAAATGCAGAGTCCTGGTCATATTGTTGCATTTGACTGGGAAGACTTTGAGGACCGTTATGAGAAAGCCCTCCAAGAAGCTGATGAATCAGAGAAACAGCTCTTGGAAGAATTTGATACTCTTGTCAAGGTAAGCTAAGCAGTGCTGTAGTTATTATTAACGACTACTTTAACATGTACTAGATTGTGGCTAACTCTGTATTAGTACTTCAATGTCTGGGCGTCAGCTTCGTCTGCCCACGATAATGAGAGAGCAATCAAAAGGTCTGTCATCCCCTATCCCGTACCTCTGCATAGGAATAGTATTAAACAGTTAAACAGATTACAAACTCGTGAGAGACATGTTCGACTATCTGAGCAGGCACTCTTGCAAAAGAAACAGCATTGTGGGTATTGTTATTCCTGGTTCTTAGATATCCGAGACTAACTTGAGTAGTATCCGAGGTTGTAAAGGCGTTCCAGAGCGCTCTAGCACTTTTGAGATCAACCTAAGCCAATATATCGCATTTGATGTTTTAGGCCATAGTGGTGCATGATATCAGCGTTTTGCGTTCGATGAAGGTGAGGGTTACGACATGACGATTTTTACGATGCTTATGAATTAGTCACGATATGGCATTGAACCTAGCTGTGTACATAGGATTCCCTACTTTATGTATCGAGCTTTTATGATTTTTGTTTTACATTAATCTTTTCTCAGGTGGTTTGGCGCAACGGTCAAGCGCTTGGCACTCTCTTTCGAGAGGGGGTGGGTTCGAATCCCGCAACCACCACACGACTTTTCATGCCTGGTGAAAAGCCGGACCACCGTCGGACCAGCCACGTAGCAGTAAGGTTTTGGTGCAAAAGTCCAAGACATGCGTAGCTATTCCGACAACAGGCAATACTGAGGCCTGGGTATTTGAGGAAGTAGTGACCCCTCAAGTCACCGAACGAGCACTGACAACGAGCCGGCCACGGTCCGCGCCTTCAGGTTGTGGCCTTGTCCACCATGTAAAAAGTCGAAAACTTTCTCCCTATACGAGCGTTAGAAGACCCTACCGGGGGAGGGGGTCAAAAGGACGCATCCCGGACCGATACGGGTGTTCGAACGTACCCAAGATCGCAGCGACAATACGAACTTGAAGAAGCATATTCAGGATATGCTTGCCAAAATATCTTGACGATATCAAAATAGACGATAACGACCACAAGAAAAATCGAAGACAAAGCCAAGCAGCAACAAGAGAAGGATTACCATAGCGGAACAGGTTTTTCTCCGACACAAGCACGGTTCCTGTCCGAACCTATACCGAGTAGCCTTAAGTTTGCTTTAAGTTTGCTTTAAGTTTTAACTTAAGGATATGTGTCAAGGTGGAAAATGGAAAATTGTGATTGGTCCGAAAGTGATCGTGGTTAAGTTTGTTTTTTATTTACATTCAATTTTTACATTTAATTTTTTTTAATTTTTTCCAATTTTGGGAAATTTTTTTTTTTTTTTTTAATTTTTTTATTTAAAAAATAAAAAAAAAATTAAAATGACGTTAAATAAAAAATAAATTAAAATTATTAAAAATTATCCGTTCGATAATTCGTTAAATCGTTTTTTAATTAAATTATACGATTTGAAAATATTTAATGAATTTTAACGTTTTATAATTGTAAATTTTTTATTAATTATGTTTAATTTTATTATAACATTTAATTTTAATATTATCGAAATTTTTTTAAATATATAATATAAATTTCGAATAAATATTTCATTTTAATTTATTTAATTTTATTCGTTTATAAACGTTATCATTATTAATTTTCCCGATATCGATATTTAAGTTACCATTTTTAATTTTATTATTAATATTAATTTTTTAACATTTTTATTTTTTAATATCATACCGATATTTAAAAAAATATTTGTTAAAATTAATTCGAATCGATTTGTTAATAACGAAACGCGTGAAATCGTTAAACGAGATTTTTTTAAAAAAATGAAAAATTACATTTTTCGTAATGTTAATAATTTTTAAAATAAATTTTTTAAAATTTAAAATTAAAAATAAAACGAAATGTTAAAAAAAATATTAATAACGTATAATAAAAAAAATAAATGGATTTTTTAATTATATTTAATGAAAAATTAATTTAAAATTAATTTTATTTTTTAAAAAAAATTTTTTAAAAAATGTATTATATAAATTACATATTATTATAATTATTAATTAATTTAAAAAATGTAAAAATTAAATGAACATTTTTTTAAATTAATTTTAAAAATTAATAATAATAATATTTTTTATTATAAAAACGTTTTTATTATTAAAAAATAAAAAAATTATACGATATAAATAAATTTAAAATTAATTTTTTTTTAATTTTTATATTATGTATAAAATGTTTTTATTAATTGGTCGACGTTTTAATTTATTTACGTTTTTTTTTTATGTTTTTAAAATGGAATTTTGGATTTTTAATTATTTAAAAACGTATAATTCAAATATATTTAATAATTACGACGAATTAAATAAATTTATACGCGTTTTTATTAATTATATTATGATAGATAACGATTTGATAAATTTGAATATGTTTGTTGAACGGAAAAATAAATATTATTATGTTATAATAGATGATGTAAATGGTAAAAAAATAAAAGTTAAATTAAAAACCGCGATAATTAAATAAAAAACTATCGTTTATCGCGGGATAACGTGTTATAAAATTTTAAATAACCACGTTGTTAAATTTTTATAAACATCGGATAAACGGAAATTAAAAATGGAATAATTAAATTTAATATAAATAATAAACGTTGAAAAAATGGTTAAAATTATAACACATTATTGCATTATTTTTATTATAAAAATGTAAAAAAAATTATTATTTTTAATAATTCACCGTTTTTAAAATGAAAATATTTAATTTAATAATTTATTATTAATTATATTAAATATAAACGCGATAAATAAATGAAAATTATTAAACGATTATGTTTTTAATAACGTGTTTAATTTTAAAAAATAATGGTTTTATAATTAAAAATCGAAATTAATTATTAAATTTATTAATAAAATCAAATTAAATTTTTATATATTTAATAAAAATTTATAAAAAAATAATATTTATTTTTATTTTATTATTTTACTCGTTAATTATATTATTAATGAATTTAAAAATATTAAAAAATTATTAAAATTTTTACGAAATACGATTAAAATATATTAATTTTTTTATATTAAAAATAAAATATTTTACCACGATATATTTTTAAATAATATCATTATTATGAAATTTAAATTAATAAATAATTTTAAAAATATATTTATTAATTTTAATTTAATTAAAATGAAAAACAACGGTTTTAAATTAATATAGTATTAAATTAACACGATGTAATTTATAATAATAAAAATGTTACGTAAAATTAATCATATTTATTATTATAATTTTAAATTATTTTTTTACATTTTGTTTTAAATGTGTGAATATTAATTATAATAAAATGAATTTAATAATATAAAACAATTATTTAAAAAAAATTTATTCCGTAAATAAAAAATTAAAAATTTTAAAAATATAACGTTTATTAAAATAAACCATATGATTGGAAATGGTTTTAAAAATATAATAAATAAATTTTTAAAAATTTTAAATATTATTAAATTATTTTATTTAAAAATTAAAAATATTTTTTTTTTAATAAAAACGGAATAATAAATTTTAAAATTTTTATAAAAAATTTAAACTAATTATACAAAATTATTATAATGATAATTAAATGATAAAACATACGTATTTGATTTAATACGTACTTAAATTAATACGTATTTTAAAAAAAAATATTTAAATATTTTTATTATATATAAACACGTTTTTTCGTTTATATTCAATTAAATAATTTTTTCTTTAAACATTAATAATAAACCAATTTCAATTTTATTGTTTTTATCGTTATTTATTTTTATTATTATTTTTTTTTTAATTTCATCACGTACGTATTTATTAACATATAATTATTTATAATAAAATTATTAATAAATTTTAACGAATATTAATATTAAAATAAATTATTTCGTAATATTATTAAAAGTTTTTTTATTTAAAAATTAAATCATTATCATTAATAATAATTTAATAAAATTAATTTATTTTAATTTTATATGTTTTAAATTTTAATTTATATTTTAAAATTAATTTAATTATATTTTAAATTTTAATTTATATTTTAAATTTTAATTTTATTTTAAATTTTAATTAATTTAAAAATATGTGTGAAAGTAAAAAATGGAAAACCGTGATTGGTCCAAAAGTGATTATGGCTAGTGTGGGGCTGCTTAAAACTTAAGGTTCAAGTCAACCTTTGGGGTGACTTCCAATGTAGGTACCTAGGTACATGCGTATAAGTACCTTAGTAACGTGCATTGGCTGTACTGCTTGCACAGTGCTCAATGAGCCAAACGCGACGCGGTTCATTTGCAAGGCACCGTTATCGATAACGGACATTTACTACCAAAGCTCTATCAATAGCTCGCCCTGGATTCAAAGCTACTAGGTACTGTCTTGCATCTTTCTATTTTTCTTTCGTAACCTGCACCAAATATTTGGCCGCGGCCTGCGACCGTTTGCTCCATAACGATGTCTACTGCTCTTCAGGGCTCGGGCAACTTTAAAGTGCCAGAAGTTTCACAGGTATGCTTCTTTATCAGATCTCTTTTTTTTTTTCTTTTCCATTGGCTAATGCTGACTTCCTAGGCAGGAAGATATAAGCTCATTTTACGACACGCATTTCTCATTCGCAGCTGTCGAGCTCTTTGACGCCCAGTTTTTCCGCCCGGAAAACACGCAAGATGATAATCAATACTGTGAGGAATACGAGGAATATTACGAAGAGGATGATGGCTTGGGCTATTATCCGGATGGTGTTAAACGCACCCTCACAGACGAGCAAATCGCGATATTTCGACATTCCGAAATTGAATCCCTACGCCGCGCTAATATAAGAGCCGCTAAGTTTGGGAAGACTTTTATCGCGCCGTTGGAAGTGACCGAAGAAGAAGATTCTGTTTCTACTTATGATTCCAATCCCGATTCGATAGCGATAATGTTGCCTACCATGCCAGATGACAGCCAAGAAGCAGACAAAGGGAAAGAGGTTGAGGCGCAGGATGGTAGCGAGGACGGAGAAATCGAAGAAGAGAGACCTAAGCCAACGGAAGTTGAAATCAAGCGTCAGAAGAAACAACGCGCGAGGAAAAAGAAGCATGAGCAGCGCAAGTTCAACCCCGAGAAGAAGCCTGATCTACGAAAGAGGACGTGGGACGTAGTCGAGACTGGTATGGACAGCCTGTACTACGACGACGAAGCAGCTCAAGACACTGCTGCCACTCCTGCAGCGCAGAGACGAAGGATATCGTACGACGATTAAAGACTGTTGAAGAAAAAGAAACTAATTGTCCATTATTTTCTATGGGACTTTAATCTCGAGACATCCACCTGATTCGCGGTGGGTACGTGGTTGGTACGTGGTTAAGTGATGCCTGGCTAGGTTAGTGTTGCATTCCCTGACTCCCTTTGTCTGTTTCGTTTCCGTGATGAGAACCTTTGTATCGTCATCCTTAGTCTGAAGTCCGGGGCTACCTGAAGTTGGCTTCTGGCTGGCGGATGGTTGGCTTACCTAAACGGATGCATGTCGAATAATTAATCTTCTCTCTGAATGCGTCGCATTATCCCTTTTACGTGTTCTCCCTGTCTTATTACCTACTACATCAAGCATTGGTGCTGACTACTTGGTGTATGACAAGTTTTAGGTAAAATACCTAGTGTGAAAGGTCCGTAATCGCAAATAATAGAATTGCATCAAAGGCATTGTTTGGGACATTGTCTATAGTACTATAGTCTAAGGAATCTGAACCACTGAACGAAGCTCCATACAAGGTTTTATCGAATACACTTATAACGGCATAGCCGCGAAGACGTACCTAGGTATTCTTCCAGCTTCAATGAAATGTGTCAGACCTAAAATTCCCTTGTATGACTCTCATACACGACAGAACAGGGAAAGTTGACGTGATCGATAAGGAGGTACACAAGCCTACCTAGGTATATAGAGTTTGTCAGAACACAAAGAGTTCCCATGTTCTGTTGGCATGAGCTGTTTTAGGTGCTATAATAAAGGAGTCATAGCTGCCTAATGAACAAGAAATGAATAAAACCATAAATCACCCGCTGCTTGCCCTTTCTATTTGTATAAAACTTATAATGTGCCAAAAGTGATTATCTAAGGTAAGGTACACGTATGGAAGTTGCGCATATATACCTACCTATTTCCATTAACTTTTTGTTAGGTAGTACATACCATACCTACCGTGTGAAGTCTATTCTTGATAGCATTTAGATACTGTCTCAATCCAATCGGGGTTACCAGTTCAGCCGGGGTAGAAAGACTGGACTCCACTCTGGGCGCCTCCAGCCTTCCAGAACCAGAACCTGGTTTATCGACATCCCACTTTCAAATCTCCCATCCCACCACCTGCGCACCAAGACAGATTCGGGAACTTCCTCTACAACCGCGCTATCGCGTGCCACGTTCCGCTCCGACCGGCATTTTGAGGTCAAGCGACGACGTCAAAATCCCGATATTCTTCTTACCACCGCCATCCTCCCCCGCCTAACGTTGTTCGTGTCCGGAAACGATACCTACTTTGCCCATCATGGCGCGGGTTTACGCCGACGTGAACCAGAATATGCCTAGGAGTTATTGGGATTATGATAGTGTCAATATCAGTGAGTCCATTTCCATATCGGGGAACCCAACACCGTGTTTGCACCTTGTTTCCCGCTCCGTCCAATACGTATCCTTGTTATCTCTCTTCCAGATCTTCCCAAGGGCTCGCGATTTCGTAGCAGCATCTACTAGCAAACAGTGAAGACTAACGATTTGGTACTAATAGGCTGGGGAATCCTGGAGAATTACGAAGTCGTCCGCAAAATTGGTACGTAGTACCGCATCCCGTCCCCTCTTCCAATATCGATATCCGACTAATCTCTCACCGCGATCAGGTCGTGGAAAATATTCCGAGGTCTTTGAAGGTATCAACGTGATTAATTATCAGAAATGTGTCATCAAGGTCCTGAAGCCGGTCAAGAAGAAGAAGATTAAGAGAGAAATCAAGATTCTCCAGAACCTTTCAGGTGGCCCCAATATCGTTGCCCTACTTGACGTCGTAAGAGACAACCAGGTAAGCAATCACCTTTATTTTTCGATACCACGATTAAGGGCTGAATAGTCGTCCGACTTTATATTATCAACCACCCCCTTTTCCTTTACGGAGGCGCGTTTTAACTACTAACTCTATTCCCCCGCGTATAGAGCAAGACCCCGTCTCTCATATTCGAATATGTAAACAACACAGACTTTCGTAGCCTGTACCCCAAGTTCAACGACATCGATGTGCGTTATTACATTTATGAATTGCTCAAGGCTCTCGACTACTGCCATAGTAAGGGCATTATGCATCGAGACGTGAAGCCTCATAACGTTATGATCGATCATGAGAACAGAAAGGTATTTTACCTACGTCCCTACTACAGTTATTTTTGCTCACACATTCGCTAGTTACGTCTTATTGATTGGGGTCTAGCTGAATTTTACCATCCAGGAACTGAGTATAACGTGCGCGTAAGTTTATAATTTAGCCCCCTCCATCGCCTGACCGGTCTCTTTGCGGGGGGGTGTCTGTTGATACATCTATACACTTATACTGCTGATGTTCCAGCCGCGGCATAATCATGAAACCAAGTTATACTAACGTTCCTAGGTTGCCTCTCGTTATTTTAAGGGGCCCGAACTATTAGTTGATTTCCAGGAGTACGACTACAGCTTGGATATGTGGAGTCTGGGCGCTATGTTTGCCTCCATGATCTTTAGAAAGGAACCCTTTTTCCACGGGAACAGCAATTCAGACCAGCTGGTGAAAATCGCTAAGGTCCTTGGTACTGATGATCTGTTTGACTATCTGGATAAGTACGAGATAGAGCTCGACCCTCAGTACGATGACATCTTGGGTCATTTCACCAAAAAGCCTTGGCATAGTTTTGTCAACACCGAGAACCAACGATTCGTGAGCAACGAGGCCATTGATTTCCTCGACAAACTTCTGCGATACGATCACCAGGTATGAATTCCTTGCTTAGTTCTTGTTTGATGCGTGCTAACGGATAATTAGGAACGCCTTACCGCAAAGGAGGCTATGGCCCACCCCTATTTTGCCCCAATCCGAGACGAAGCTACTCTCATAGAATATCTTGGTGGCGCAACTGTTAGCTCAGAGTCTTAAGGATCCGGCCTGGCCGGCAAATTGCACACTTCTTTTCAGCTCTTCCTCTACGAATTCCTAAGATACCCGGGCCTATCCCCGCTCGTCGTTGATTCGGTCTCCAGCCTTCGCTATGAGCATGCGCGTTTGCATCTCGTGCTGATAGCATAACTTATTCCTGTATTCGGAGCTGGCCACCGCTGAAATTAGGTTGAAGTTTAGTTTGAGGTAGTTCTACTAATAGGCCTGTACGATGCGTTAACCGGCCGTTAACCATCTTCGCGGCGGAAAGATCCCCACATGGCATACCAATAAGAAAGCAATGAATGCGAGGTTTTTATTTTATTACGACTACGTAGACTCGTCCCTTTACACAGGTTTTGTCGAAATCGTTCTAAGGCCCATAGTGCAATTTTGGAAGCGTACCGATTTGGAACGTGAATGAAATAACTCGCGTGGCTGAACCCTAGGCGTCTTCGGGATATTTTTGTCAAGGGGGGCGTATTGAGACGGTGTTAGGTCTCTTCTTGACTACTTAGGAGGCATCGATATAAGAGGTGGTATTAGACCCCCTTTCCCCTCCTTTTTTTTTTTTTTTTTTTTTTTTTTTTTTTTTTGTTTTTTTCAATTCTTCATGACAGTTATGGGGTATTCGGCAAGATTACTACTACTATAAGGATTAGGCTAGTATGATAAAGTATGAAGAGGGGGGGAATATTAGCAGACTAGCGTACGCAAAGCAAATAGATAGATGAGATAAGGTTGAGTGATGTGTTGATTAGTGGTTTCGTGTTTCGTAGGGTTATGTGAGAATGGCGCTTTGTGAAGGTTATCTATGGTGTCTTGAAATCACTTGCTCTATTTACCTTTTTCGTAGTTTTAGAGCGGAGTTTGTGGAAGAGGAATTATGTTTTTGAAATATTTGATAGCTTGTTTGGTTGATGTTGAAACGTTAGTCGTACGCCGGGGACATAACATCTCATATCACAGCTAAAGTGAATTCTACTCGAGGTATGCCATGATATGCTCTAATTCTAGGCAAGGCTACCCGCTCTATAAGCTAGCTAGCTACCTAGTTCCCTTTTAAGGTAGCTATATATTTCCGTTCCTCCTCTCATCATCACCACCATCACCAGCCCATCTCGAAACTCAAGCTATGTATACCTAGGTATGTATCCGACCTAGCTCAGGCAACCGCCACCCCACCCCTTAGACTAGCTGGTATATACGCCCGATGCCATATCACCCTGCGCTACTTACTTACAGCATGTAAAGCAGAAATCCCTCTCGCACACAAACCCATCCTCACCACACCTACGCGCCTCCCTGGCGCCACCGCGCACGGGACTACTATTATTACTCCCTCCCCCTTTCTCCATCATTGTTAACGTCACGGCGCTGCTCGGACCCATAGCCCTCTTCATTGCTCTCCTAGACGGCGAAGAAGCGAGAACGCCGACGCCGACGCTATCGACATTCACCACGGTGCGCGCCAGTGGCGAGCTCTGCGCCACGGGGCTACTAGCCGTTCCCGCCGCGAACCTGCGCTTCGTGCCGCGGAACGCGCGGGAGTCGGTAGCAGGGGGCAGGGGCAGCGCGGCATGTTTGCTAGTGCGGTGAGGCGTGCTAGAGCCGACGAGGGAGCCATGGCGCCATCGGTTGGATTTACGCGGCGATGAGGAATTTGAAAGGTGGTATTGGTGGTGGTGCGGGGGGGTCACATTCATATTAAGAAGGAATGGGCTTGTTGTAACGCTTGATGAGAGAACACTTAGTTCGTCGTCGTCCTGGGTCGGGTCGTCGGGGATGAGGGATGTTAGGCCGAGTTTTCTCTTACTGGAGGGCGTGCGACGGATGCTGTTCGTGCTTTCGGCAGCTGTTGACGTCTTGTTGCGTTTCTTTGGTGTGTTAGGGGCTGATGGTTTAGAAGGGGCTTTTTTAGCTGAAGCAGGGCGCTTCTTCGGCGGGCTTGGGATATCTATCGGACTGATTTCCTCGCTTTGTTCACTCTGGATAGGTAATGGCCGTAAGGCTAACTCAGATGTCTCGGCGGGTAAGCTTGGTTGTGGTAGGGACGGTGTCTCTGGTTCTTGTACAGGTGAAGGCGCAACTTCCCCTTCTTTAGGAGAAGACGGCTGGTCTGGAACTTGTTCCATGGAATCTGGCTCGATTGTAGTGTGGTCTCGGGGGGGGGCCGACTCCATGATAGGAGAGCCAAAAAGTTGAGTGACTTCTTCCACAGGATCGGGCAATTGGGCAATGGTCTCTTCCAGCTCTACTGGTGCATAGAGGCCTGGGGTTATTTCATGAGAATCATCTTGCGCAGTATCGACTTCCTGAACTTCTTTAGAGGTATCTTGAATCGCGCTGTCTATGATACCATAGGACGAAGGTTCTACCACATAATTCATATCTTCTAAAGCACTCTCCTCCAAGTTGACTTCTCGATCATCGGGTTTGACAGTCTGGTCTAAATCCTGTTGGTTATCGAGTATTTCCGCCCCAATCCAACAGCTACCAGGTGATGTAGGTTCGCTATGCGGGGGTGTCTTGCTAGTTGTTGGAATTTCCGTGACTAACGTGCTGGTTTCATCATTCGAAAACAAGAGATCCATCTCCCCTGAATTATCAACGCTAGAGTGGAGATCGGCTATCACAGCTTTGAAGTTCTCATTATCATTTATATCTTCGAGGTTCACCGACAGCCCGTCATCATATCTTTCCTCATTTGTATTAGTGATATCGGACTGTCTAACAGACTCTTTGTCGTTGACTTCTTTAAGCTCTTCGTCTATTATAGACCGTGGGACCTCTGCATGCTGTTGAGCCTCGGATTCTATGTGTACCCTAGACTCTTCCACTACTGGAGCCAACAGATCAGAAGTTTCTGAGGTCACATCTTCCAGGGAATCTGATGAATCGACTGTTGTTAGCCTTTCTCGACTTTTGGTCTGTGACATCTGGCCATAGAACTCTACATCGGCAGGCCCTCTTGCCCGAATCAAAACCTCTATTTGGGTTAACTTTCTAGTTGTTTCTCCTAGTTTAGCGGACTCTTTTTCTAGCAAAGGTTGTGGTGATATTAACCCTTTAGGAGAACATGGCTGTTCTGCGGATACGACTACCTTTCTCGGTCTTCCACGATGTGGCTTATGAGGGATATGAGAAGCTTGTTGGGCTACACCCACAGAATCTACTTTCATTCCCTTCCGGTCTGTTTGTTTTGGCTTCTTTGTTGTCGATGTTATTGGAGGAGACTTGCTCTTTTCCGTGGTTATAACTTTAGTAATCTTAGTAGTGTCTTGTGTAGTATTTCCTGACAAGATGTCGTCCTCTTCGGAATCATTAGTAGCCGGTGTCGGATGAGGCACAGGTTTCTGGCCTGCTGTCTTTGCATGAGGAAATCTCTTCGATATTTGATGGTGAAAAGGGGGACCGAGGAAACCATTATGATACCCCCCTGGCACGCTCGACGGCCCATACCCAAGTTGGTGGTGATATCCCATAGGTTGGCCCATGAAGCCAAATCTATCCTGGTAGATAGGTAATGGAAGCTCCGGCGTTTGCCAAAGCGGATCAACAGAATTGTTACCGATCATCGGGGGCCCGAACATGAACGGATCAGAGGTACCAAATGGATGTAATTGCATCCCAGGATATGGCAATTGATAATTGAACCCACCGGGCATAGGAGGTTGATTTAATCCTGTGTATGGTCCTGGAGGAGGATTATGCGTTAATGGATTAGTTGGTGGCAAAGACTCATGGCCAAAGTCTTCTGCCAGCTGGATATCTTTTCCTTTTATAGGTCCTTCTTCCTCGTCGCTCAAGACAGAACCCTCCCGAGTACGGTCCTTCTCATCTTCTAGAGATAGGAGGTGTCCATTATTAACAATCACCTCCCCAGTCTCAAGGTCAATTTCATCACCGACACCAGTGAAATCCCTCTCATACTTTTCAAAGATACGCTCAAAGGCGGACTTGAGTCTCGTCGCAGCCTTGGCTCTCTTCTTGTCGAGTTGGTAAAGAGGATCTTGCCTGGCAGCAAATTGGGTGGGGCTCATAGAAAGCTCATCTATGTTTCCATCATCGTCGTCTTCGTCGTCATCATAAGGGGCTTGCCTAACTTTCGGTCTCTTTGAGGGTGGTTCCATGATTCCAGCTACTTTGCCATGACTGAATGACCTGTGAGTATCGAAATGAATCTGACGGCCGAAATTGAATTGGATTTATACAACTTAGTATAGGATGAGGAAGGTGACATGAAAAAGGTTCATAATTCAATATTTCGTAACTGCTGCTGCTTTGATGAACGCGTCTATGAATGTGGATAAGCGCGTCGGTATCTTATCGGACAATGGAATGAGTTTCCATCCTTTAGTACGCTCTTAAATGCAACATAATCAGGTACATGGACTTAGTGCTCTCCCTAAGTACCCACTGCCCTTTCTCCACCCTTCTCCAACCGCTCGGTTACATACTCCACAAGTACTGAGGAGTTTCTCAGCTGCAACTACCCCTAAAACAGCCTGATTGCTAGCGCTGCAGGTGCCTGAGTGATCAGCTGATGACGTACTATGCACATGCATAAGTCGACGTCTCAACTCACGGCTTGTCATTAAAACTTATTTCTTGCAGCCACACAAACTTAATAATATCAGCATGGAATTGAGGACGAGTATCCCAAAATCGCCATGTATTGTCAAAAGTGTCGCACACCACTTAAGCTAGATGGGTCATTAGCAGACCTAAATCCAGCTGCATTTGATCTACTCGTCGGTCTGGTAGTTCGTCCAGGCGTTGTCGCATAGTAACTAACATTTCGCAGCTACATCCTCCCAGCAGAATCCGAAACGATCGCCCTCCTCGCGATTGACCTATCCGAATGATACCGAGAGAAGAGCGCTATATGATAAAGTATCCAGAGAGACTGGACCGGCAACGTTCAAAAGAAATAGCAGTGCCTTACGAAGCGATGGCCAGCCTCGCGATAGCTCTGCCATGTCCTTCGTTCTTCTCACAGAGTCTCAAGTGGCGCCGCCAAGGCTCACACCTCCAGTAGAGTCACAAAGTTTGAGACAGCAGCGTCGGACGTCGATGTCCGCTGGCCAACGGAATAATGGGAGGCGACCGGCGCAACCCCACGAGGCCGAGCGAGTCAATAAGCTTTTTGAAATATTATCCGCGCGCTCCGATGTAGACCATCCCGTCTGCGTTGAATGTACGGAGATGCTAGTAGATGGGCTCCAGAAGAAACTAGAATCCACGGCACGAGAACGAGATGCTTACGCGGCGTTCCTGAAGCAAGTCCAAGCCGACGTGCCCAGCGAAGAAGACATTGCCGAATCAGAAAAGGCCGTAGAAAGAGCACGTAAAGAAGAGGAAGAATCGCTAAAGCAGCTATCGGAGCTGGAGAAAGAAAAGGCGGCTCTTGACCTTGAAATAGCGGCTCTCGAGGAGGAATCGCAGGCTCTAGACGCTGAGGAGGAACAGTTCTGGCGCGAGCGCAACGCCTTTGCGGTGAAGCTCGCCGAGTTCCAGAACGAAAGGGACAGCATCAACTCCAAATTCGATCACGATTCACAACTCCTTACGAAGCTCCAGCGAGCCAACGTGTATAACGACACGTTCTCAATACATCACGACGGCCACTTCGCGACAATCAACGGGTTGCGGCTTGGCAGGTTATCATCGAAACCCGTCGACTGGCCAGAGATCAACGCCGCCTGGGGTCAAGCTTTATTACTAGTTGTCACCGTTGCCGACAAGTTAGGCTATAAATTTGACGGCTACGAACCGCTACCCATGGGTTCAACATCCAGGATTGTTCGCTACGATTACCCGTCCCCTTCTTCTAGCCGGCTAGGCGGGCATCGAAGCGGGCCTCCGCCAGGGCCCAAGAAAACGACTTTGGAGCTATTCAGCTCGGGGGATCTTCCCCTACAGATGTTATGGAACCGAAAGTTCGATCAGGGGATGGTAGCTTTCTTAGAGCTAGTACGACAACTAGGGGCTTTCGTCCATCAGCAAACGAAAGAAAGCAGCAGCAGGGGCGAGTATGCGGCTAACCCGCTGGCGCTTCCTTACAAGATCGAGGGAGACAAGATTGGGGATGACCGGATAGGCCACTTCAGCATCAAGTTGGGCATGAATAATGACGAGAGCTGGACGAAGGCATGTAAGTTCGCGCTTACATGTTGCAAGTTTTTAATCGCACATGCAAGCAACATCAGTCATGCAGCGAACGGACGTTGAGTTCTAGTTGGTGCTTTGTCTTTTGTAATAGGTTATAAATGGTGTCTGGCGTTGGTCGGATGGTTCATACCGATGTCATGGCTAGGGTATTACGCTGTCAGAGTATTTTAGTTGCTAGATATCCGAAGGATACACATCTTGAGGGCGCAATCCTTATGTAGATGCTTATTACTTATTGCTATACTCCCATAATTGAATAAATGCAGGTAATATCGCTACAATAAAATAACAATCAGGCTCCGACAGGGAGTAATCTGGTATGCCTATTCTTATGTAGGAGATTCATTTGGTCTATTCACATCAGTCTGGTCTGCAGTTTAGATAACACAGGGTTGGCTATAGGTAGTAAATTAAAACTAAGCTATGACTGCTAGTCAGAATACAAGCTCTCTATACTACTATAGCCTTAAGATAACCGATGTCTTCGACACTTCCGATATCACTAATTCGACATGCCATGTATTTTGAGATCGTCCAAGGAGATGACAGTGTGTTATGAGTATTATGTAGCATCTGCCAGCGTTCTTCTCTCGTATCTTGTTGTTTATCCTCTTGTCTTTGTCATATATCAGGAATAGGGTCTTTTCAATTAATTTGGTAGGTATTGATTTTGACAGAGGTAGTGAGAGCCACAATGATGTTTGCAATAGGATAAAGGAGGACCAACAACGCCTAAATTGAGCTAGCGGTTGATAGCGATAGAGTCGACAGGATTCTTAGTGTGTCGGCCATGATAGTTGTTGTGGAGGTTTGAATAATTTTAAAACCCTTCCGAAAAAACAATGGTCGCGCGGCGCTTGAAGGTTATGAGCCACTATTATATGTCGATATTCACTCTTGCCCTGCTGTACAGCTTGTTGTTTACTCGGAAATGAATAATTTGCGCCCTACTTTCCTTTAACTAATGGTCAGGAAACTGTGAAATATCACCCCTAGACAGGAACAAATGTCGACTGGCAGGAAGGCAAGACGAGCGTTGTATTCGACCGCGTTGAGCTTGTATTTGTCTGAGCCTTGAGCTTATCAAGGTTTTGATAGGAGTTTTATCGTGCCGGAGAAACCTTGCGAGAGTCTATATAGAGGCATCCAGAGCAAATGAGACTTGCAGTGTGTATAGCCACCGGCTCTAATAGTTGGATTTCCTCAAGAAGGACAACAGAGGCGATTTATATGCTTCAGTCCTCGTCGTGCGTTGACATGAGGTGCCAGGTAGTTTCTAGATATGGCCACTCGAGCAAATAATCAATAGTGATTGATAACTGATGTTTTTTATCAACCATAGTAGGGTAGAGTAGAATATTAGTCATTAATAATAAGATGTTGAAGTGATATTGTCATGGTTAAAGAATAGGTATGTAGATAGAAACCTGATTGTTTTGTTTGTGTCTGTCGTGGGGGCTTGTCAAGGTTAATAAATGGTATGGCTGCTGTGTTGTACTTTCTAAGGAAATTAAGTTGCTGTTGATTCTGCCTGCCTATGTCGTAAGTAGGTACCTAATATAAGGCACGGATGACCAAGTAGGTAGGTACCTAGGTAGGTATGTACTCCAATATACGAACCACGGAAAGGGTGGGTTAGAGATCGCGACTACTACACTTCATTACAGGCAATAACCATGGCAATTGGCCGCACTGTGCTGTTTATTGTTGCGGGTATATACCGCTTAGACTATCTCTTAAGGAAGTTACTACTTCGTTATCTCTTGCTAAGGCAAACCTCACGCTTATAGTATCACTTTGCAGCGAAAGCTGCTGGACTTTAGCGTCTAAGATTGCCTGATAATTAAAGGTGACTTGGTTGTTACCATAACTTTCTGCCTTGCAAGAACAGTCACCCCTTGAGTCACTGTGCCTTCTTACCTCCTTTTTTCTATATAAACACCTAGGTAGGTACCCTTCAATTCTTTCGTATTTCATCTCCATTCCATCTGCTCTTTCTTTCTTTCCTTCCTTCTTTAATATCTTTCCTTATGCTCCCCTCTATTTACGACCTACTACTTTAACCTCAACAAGCCTATTGATTCATGTCTGTCTCTACGGAAGGAGACTTTTCTTCTTCTTTTTTCTCTCCAAACGGCTAGAGTCGATATTCTGCTTATTTTAAAATGCACTACCTCTATCAGTTCCTCGCATCGCAAATACTCTTATACGCCTTTATCAACACGTCAACAAGGGAGCCATCTCAGCTTATATCACAAAACGCCTTTATTCTGCAACGCGGACTTGGGATTATTGGTTATCTACAGCCTCATATGGGCCCTTCTTATTCCAATAGACTTCTCATGTCGACCAAACACATCCCACAATTTTCAACTACAACGGCACTATTGACCACCCGGAGTCCCCCGCAGTCTCCGGAGGGGACAACACCAAACAACTATAGCAAAGTATACTTATGTTTTTTTCTCGCTAATCTACCATATACACGTTCAAGGAACAACTGGCTGACTTTTCTCAGATCCGCTTACTCAGAAACTCAAAGGACCTGGTTAACGGTCGAGTAATATCACTCACATCTCTATTCAACTTGACTATCCAAGCTTTAAATAAACCCTTCGCACTCGAAATACTGCAACTGCCCGAGAGGAGATTGAATTCTCATTTTAAGTGTGATTCAAAGGTGATAGCTCCTTATAGCCTGGACCAAAACATATCGCCGCTAAAACAAACTAAGAAAGCGAAACTCCATATTGCCTTATTACTCTCCATACTTATAACTTCCATGGAGTTCTCCAATCCGTATTAGTGGTCATTGGGATCGATTTTAGAACGACCTACGGTTCTAGCTGAGATACACTGGCCTGTAAAATTGTGGTTTGGCCTACGACAAGATTCAACAGATCTTCAACGCGAATCATCCATTTACTCGAATGATCAATACGATCAATATGATCGAAGTAGCGATGCTGAGGCCTTAATTGCCACGACTAATAAGCTCCAGTCCACTGGGATGTGATATACTACCAGAGTGAGCATTTACCAATGTTTACCTGCTAAATGGTTGTGGTCGGCGGTTTCGAAGCATTGCATAGTCGAGCATGTGTAATACCTGACAGCACCTACTAACTTATCTACATAACCCTTAAAAAGCCCCTCATCAGGTCTTTGTGTCTAATCTCTCACCTAATTGAAATATTAGACGCAACAGGACATGGGTAACTCAATCGATGTTATCTTAACACTAGAAAGGAAACGCAATACAGCCCTCAAGGGAACCACTGGCTGGGCCATCAGCGACCTCGCTTCACACAGGGTACATACAATATATTCGCCCCATGAATTATTTTCCTCTATTAGATATTTGACGTATCTAAGATTAACTGCGCTGGGACGTTTGAGAAAGAGCATACTGCCCATCATGAACCGCAATCGCTATATTTGTATTCATACTTAAGGTAGAATAGTACCATAGTACCGTGACTGTCTTATACAGTCACACATATCCAATAAACGTTAATATTCCTGTCATTAGACTCCATTTCTTGATTTTCCTAGGAAAATAACCTATTACATACAATGGAACGCCAAAACTTCGTCATCATTGCCCTATATTAATTTCGTGGCCATTATAAATTGACAAACTCGAGAGAGGCCTGATTCTTTTTTTTTTTTGTTTTTTTTTTGTTTTTTTTCGGGCGATATGCTCACTCTGCTTCAGTACTCAAGCCGTCCTTCTTAGTAGACTTACAAGAAAAGGGGGAAGGATCTAGATGCGCTAGCTAGTCTTCGCCCTAACCCACCGCCTGGCAATATCTTACCAATGGCTCTCAGATTAGCTAAACCCAAAAAGATACATCGATTATTGTCAGCTTGTTATTTCTAGAATATTTTACAGGCTTAAAGTAGCGAAATGATAATATAACCGCCTTTGGCACTGCATGTAGAGAGAATAGGTATAGGTGATAGATATATCGATAGACTATACGAATGGAACCAATCAACTCCTATATGTTCGGGGGACAAAAAAGCAAGAAGTTACACCTATGTACCATACCGGCAGTGGGGGCTTTTGTGGAATCATTCTAAAATTTCAAATCGTTCTATCTCTCACAATCAAATCCTAAGGAGGGTATGCGTTCTAACCTTAGAATCATTCTAAAAATTGGAATAGTTCTAAAAAATTAGGCGTTCTATATTTAGAGGCCTCTGATTGGTCCAAAAATAAATAAAGTGGGTCTGGGTTTTGAAAAAATGAAAAAACGAAAAGACTGGTCCTCGAACCCACAGCTCTCGCTATTGTTACACAATTAGGTGTAACCGTACCCCACCTTTTTTGGTGGGGTGCTTTTGCGATTGAGCTAATGGGACGAGGGGGCCAGTCTCATCGAATTAGATTCAGAGTGAAAGTTTAATTGATTTTAGACCTTATATGCTTTACTAAGGTTTATGTAATAAAAAAACTTAGAAAAAAAAAAAAACTTAGAAATTTTTTTTTTTAATTTCTCGATCAAGCTAGCCCTATCCCTACTAGGAATAGTTCCATAAATTTAGAACGATTCTATTAGATAGAACGGTTCTCAACCTTTAGAACGGTCTATTTTGGGGAAAAGTACATATTAGATGTACCCACCCCACTGTTCCTGAATTTCAGCCAATCAGGGCCCTTAAAACCCACAACCGTTCTATTTTATAGAACCATTCTACGATTAGAATCATTCTACAAATACCCCCATTTCCGCTATGGTATGTATGTAGTAAGCCCTACCAGTGCATACATAACCCACAACAATAAGTGGGCGTCGGCGTCATAAACAAAAGTAAACGCCTCAGGCGGGGGTCGAACCCGCAACCTTGGGATACCTCTGTTAAGTTTTTCTCCGGAGGACTCCGGTGAATAATATTTTTTTAAAAGTCCCACGCTCTAGCCAATTGAGCTACCAAGGCGGGTGGCTTGTGAATAAAGAGTTTTCGAATTTTGGAGGTTGAGTAACCGTGGGATTTCATCGCTGCGAAGTCGGATCATATACATACATTGGTCAAATTTTGCGAGGAATAATATCGCGCTTATGCTGCTAGGCTGACTGACTACCTATGTAGTCTACATGTTTTATAGTAGAGCAGCGGGAAAGATGACATGGTACATTGAATATGTAAAACAGAGGGATAGATAATTTAATCTGCGAATATTTCACTGCGAGATGTAGAACAATATACTGGCTCCAGGTATACATTTAGATATTAACTAGCATAACTACCCTATTTCTCTAACCACCAAACAGCTTTAAACCCGGTCATTAATCTGTAGGTAATCTAACTACTTCAAATTACTCCCTGATAATACCAACCCATCCCAAGTCCCAATCCAGCCTAATCTAGCCAATCCAACAACGCACACTCCTTACACCAATTGACCCAGACCAGTAAGTATCATAACAACCATAACATCTCAGACACGCACCCTAATAGATACGTTCAAAGTCTCTTCGCTCCCCTCTTTGCCATCATATCGTAGCGATCCGGGAACAATATCCCATTCGCTAGCCTTAACAGCTCCGCCTCGGCCTTATCCGCATAGCCACTCTTCTCATCCCAAGGCAGTAAGCCCATGGACCTAAGGCCCTCCTCTCCGCCCGCATCATTCACATCCTGGACCCCAGGTCGGCCCAAGTACTCACGCTCGCCGCGACGACCACCGCTCTCAAAATCAGGTGCCGGGTCGCCGAGGAGAAATGCCTTGCGCTGTCGTGCTAGGTACAGTGCGTTGGTCTGCGTTAGCGGACATGCAGGGACGTATAGCACACTAGAGTCTGTTACACCGGCATGGACGGCATCGACCGCGTGGACCGCATCCGGGTGCCAGAGCACGTAGTCGCCGGGCTCGACGTGCGGGATTGGCACCATTGTCTTGTTTAGCCTTAGATGCGGATGTAGAGCATCGCTTAGTTCCTGAATACCGCTGCCTGGTACGGCGCCCTGGATGATGCTATTCTGTGCCACGTGCAGGTTCCAGTTATCCTCGTGCAAGAAGTTAGGTCCTGACTTAAAGCGTGGGCAGAAAAAGGGTCGAAGGAGGAGGTATGCAGTTGTGAGTTGGAGCATGGGACAGGCGAGCAGTGAGCCACTGCCAGGCGGAATCGAAGACAGCGAAAGCCAGCCTTGGAACATTCGGAACATGCTGCAGGCACCAGCACCATTGTAAAGGTCTGAAGTTACTCGTATGCGAGTGTCACTGTCCCAGGGATCGTACTCTTCCCACCGCCCTTGGAAGATCTTGGTGTAGGCACCTGCCCGTCCATACCCATCCGACTCCCATCTTTCCACACTCCCATTATCTATATGCGGACGATATGCAAGGGAAGTATCGCCGGGTTTCCGCATTCTAATGCGGTCTGCATAGGCCACGGCGTGATTGCTACTAACGAGGGCTTCTTCGTTGCTCGAATACCACACTCTCATGACGAATCTCTGGACCTCAAGCAATCGTGAGTCGGCCCGTGCTCGTACTTGGCCCGGACTCCAGAATAACTCGTATAGCTGCGGGTCATGTTGCGGAACGCCTTTGACGGGAGGGTTATGCCGAAGGTACTCCTGCGTTTCTTCTTTCCATGATACAGCAACATTCGAAGGAACAACTCTTCGTACAATAGCGACGCCCCTCTCCTTCAGTGCGTCCCGAAAAATGGCTACTTTAGCTGGATCGTGGATATCCAAGTAGTCAATCGATGGTATTATATCGGACCCGGCGGCCTCGATACGTTCTGCCTCCTTTCTCAACCGACTGAGAAGACGGTAGAATGAATCAGCAACAGCCTTCTCATTACCAGCAATCAATTTCCGCTTTATCTTAGCAAATCGTTCGGGAAGTGGAATGGGGTCCGGATCCGGTAGAGATAAGTCGACTGCCATCACTCCCTGCTTCTATTATATAAATGTAGATTTGATTGTCTGAACACGTAGTGACATATATATAAGCAATAGATTTTTCCTACAAATTCAACATAGAATTCATTGCTTTCTAGTGAAGAACAAAGTGCAAGCAGAAAGCCGTATGGAAGGGCCATCCTCTTAGTACGTATAAGAAGGACAGCGACGATACACATACACCCGTGGGGGCGCATAAGCTCCCGTGGGGGGCCCGATTACTAGCCATCTGTAGTCGGAGGGCGGAGTAAAAGACAGAGGATTTGCTTGGGCCGTCTAGATATGGAGCGGTTCTGCTAGGCATTGAGAGGCAAAGACCCACGGGGATGGTCTAGAAGGGATCAAGGCAAGGCAATCAGACGTTGTCACGTTGTTCAACGTTAAACTGCATCTGATATCCTGGATGGGTTAATCTTCGGCAACAGACTCCGAAGTAGAGATCTCTTGGCCTGGTACCCAGACCCTGGCACCAATTTACTAGAGCCGATACGGGTCTAGGGCGTCTTGGCTATTGGCCAGCCTAATGCGGCTCCTGAACGACGCTCCCACGGGCCGTTAGACCGATCACACGCTGAGTAGGCTGACTTGTCAACAAGAGAGAAAAGCCTCAACCCATCCCGGATATGCTAGCCAGTCTGCCGGGCTCACCGACGTCGTATCGTCTAATATCGCCGAGGTTTACGCGGAAGCTTATGCAACCATGTAGATTATGATGCAGTTCCCGGCGTCCCAGATTACATTGCGTGTGGCGGTTTGGGAATGGCTGAGAATCCTTAAGTGGTCCTATGGAGTACATTAAGGGGACCTAGCCTTCAAGATGCTTTACCTCGTTTTGATCGGCGAACCTCTGTTTGACGATCCGTGGCGTCGTTGGAGATATTATTGATATTACTCTTCCTCTTCGCCGGTTTCTTTGACGAATCCACTTGAGCAGGTTTAACATCTGACGGGGAAGCAGTCTCTGCGTCCCCGGACGTCGCATCTGATGCTCCCTCATTTATCAAAACGTAAGCCACCTTCTCAACATCAACAGCATCGACTCCCAACCGCTTGGCCAGTTCCTGACCTGCAGTACTTAACTCCTGATACTCCTTGACGTTGTACTTGATGGGAGATTTCTGCCCATTACAACACAGCCAATAGAACGCCTCGTCTGAGAAGAAGATGACGCTGTGGGGGTCATGCACAGAAAGCAAGAGGGATGCCGTGGCGGGACCGATTCCTTTCAGCTTAGTGACTGTGCTTAGTGCTTTGGAGGTGTCTAAACTAGTACGGTATTCGTCTATCGCTTCTCGAATAGTACTCTCGACAAATGCGTCGTCATTTGACGATACGAGTTTCATAAGAGTTGGGCGGAATTTCCCATGGCGCCTGAAACTCAGTTAGAGCCAGGACGGCCCGAGAATGACGTGTGCCGAAAGACGATATTCTAGCGGATCAAATTAGACTTACAGTTTCCAGTCAACTAGAGTCTTAACGTCGTCAAGCGTCATTGATCGTTTCGACTCCTCCAAGCGGTATGTAGTTATGGCATCATGGTATCGGAACCTATCCAGCTCCAACAAAGTCTTTTGGTCAGGCTTGGCTGTATTTTCTGCGATTAGTCCTGCAGGCAGTATGTATGCGACTGTTCCGGACACTTACCCCCTTTCGTCAATGATATTGACTCAATAAAAGACGGGTATCTGCCTAATAGTTTTCTAAACTGCCCAAGCGAGATATTCTTTGGGAGCAGACTGTGATCCAACATCATGATTGTTGGATGGTGTCACCATAAAAAAACAAGTGAGATTGGTGATTAGTGACACTACTATGGCTTAGTCATGCAATTAATCAATCTTGACCTGAGTTATGAGCAATCATCTACCTCTTATAGCAAACCGACTTAATGTGGTGATATATCTTGACTGATAAAAGTTGAATGATTTACCTAAAATGATCAGGTACAGGTAGTAAGTAGTAGGAGACTACCTACCTAATTGCAGTACAGTTTCAGAACTGCTCTGTACCTAACTAAACCCGCCCTAATCAACTTAAAGATGTGTTAGGTAATCCCTTCTGACTTCGCCATAAAAGAGAAAGTGGTCCGTGTGTTTGTCCAAAAACGTTCCAGAAGCACCCCCAAAATAGATTTAGATTTACCTTAGCGCGAGACCCCTGCGCCTCTTTGCATCGGCCTTCAAAAAGCAAAATCTATTTCCTTCCAAATCCAATCTGACCCCCAATTTTTTTCCCATCCTCGCAACACCTAACCGCCATCCCGATCATAATACCACAGTCACCAGTCAAAGAGGGTCTTTTGATTAGTGTCAAGTCTACCTTCCTTTTTTTCTATCAGCACAATGGGTAACGTAAGTACTATTCCGTGTTCTAACGCCTCTCGTTCAGTGAGAGGAGGAACGGCCTGAAACACCGGCCAACTCCGGAAAAAAAAAATTAAAGGACAGCAAAATACTAATTCTCGCAAACCAGGGGGCCAAGGCTGCGCAGAAGCGCGAGCGCAATGCGAAGGACACCAAGGTTGCCAAGTCGCAGCTCAAGTCGGTAAGTCCCTAATCTGACGATCTTATTTTCTGACGAAGATCATATCCACTGACTTACATGGGATTTTTAGAATATCAAGGCTATGGATATCCAGTGCCAGATCTGCAAGTCGACCTTCCTGAAGACCACCCGCGCGCCTCAGTACGTAGCCCTCTGGAAATTAACCTTCTAGCGCCCAATTCGTGTCCTCTGGCTAACCACACGCTTGTCATAGGCTCACCGAGCATGCCGTCAACAAGCACAACAAGTCCATGGCTGACTGCTTTCCCGGCCACGAGGCTCCTCCTGCCAAATAAACTAGACGATAGCTCGTTTCTATACGGAACGATCGAATAGATGAAGAATGGACATAGCGATTGGCGCACTTGGTGTTTAGCAGAGGTCTTGTTTGGGTGGGTTGCAATGAGGTCACGAAGCAACTTTGATTAATGAGATTGCACTGAGTTAACTGAGATTTTCTCACATCTTGATTTTCTTGCATTTTCTGTGTGGGAATGCACACCTTATCAATGTGCTTCCACTGCTTGCGCTTGGGTGTTGATATCTACAGCACCTCCGTTCCCGGGAGCATTGGTATTATCTGATGCTCCTTGTGCTTCGTTGTTCTGGGCCGCCTCCCGAGCTTGCTGTTCTCGTATGTCTTTCAGGATATCTGGATACCATCTCTCTCCCACGTCTGGGTGACTCTTGACTCTATTTCTTAGTGTTGCCTCGCCCAACGTTGATGCCACGCCGCCTTTCCTAAAGGTAAACTCGACATCGTCAAGCCTACCACCATTCGCCTCGAGCACTTTCTGCCGCTGCTGCTTGATGGCCCCTGGCACTTGCCCGACACCGACCGTTTCTAGCTCCTCGAACGTCGTAGAGGCTCGGACGCCCTGGAAGAACGGAATGGAGAACCTCGCACCCTTACCCGCCTCTGGTGAGAGAACCCTGTGGGTTGTCGACGCGCAGACTCCCTGTGTTAAGGCCTCTAAGCCCTGACCAATGGCAACTACTAATGTGCCGTCAATTGGTGGGCAGTCGATCCATTTGCCTTGCATATTCTGAACTTGGAGTCCCCTATGGTTGCTCGCCTGAAGTAGGTAACTCGTCAACATGCTGTCCTTATGCGGCCCAACCCCTTGGCCCTCAACATCGTCACCTAATCCTAACTCTGATACGTCGGGATATTTTACGATCTTCAGCTTGTGCTGCTGGTCTGCGTCGAAATACCGGTTGAATGCATCCGAAGGTAGCTCGATGGCCTCCGCGATTAGGGACGTGAACTCTATCGATATAGCGCCCATGCGTCTCATGTAGTCGGTGTAGACTCTGCGGAAATTGGGTAATACCTCCGGCGAGGGCCACTGGTTCGGCGCGAATAGATTCTCGTATAGCGGTGCACCCGGCTTCGGAATGGGATGCTCCGTAGACAGGTCGATCTGCTCCCTATGATCTATCTTTCCGGCCGTAATCTCAGCTGACAGCTGCGAGTAGCCTAGGAACGACGGCGCATTTTTCATCTCTATCTTGAGCCTTCAGGCCAGGGTTTATATGAGCTTATAGAACAGAATGCCTTGTACCTTTTTGTGTACTCTTCTTAGATATTAATACGATATCTTATAACAAACTTACTTTTCTTCCTTTGGTATGTCAAAGAATGCCTTTCCTTCTGATATGACCTGCTGCCAGAGGTCGTCCGGAATACCGACGTTCTTGATGTATAAGAAGCCAACCTCCATCAAGGCGTGTCGTAGGTCGGCCAAGAACTGCGGCTTTGTCTGGCGATCCCTGGAGAGGGCCAGGTCTAGGATTGGGATTGAAGTGAAGGACATGGTGATTTTTTTTTTGTTGTAGTATTAATTCGTAATTCTAGCACAAGAATAGTCAAGAGAAGATATAAATTAGGAAAATAGTAACTATCAAGTTGAATATACGTAAAATATATAAGTCGCTGTGTTATTCGTATAGTACCGAGTTATAGCGAATCTGATGATGTAGCCCCACCTTTTCTTATGGCGTCATTCCGTTTATCGGCAATTGGCTGCTTGAATATTGTTGTGACTCCAACCTACTGTAGATGTAAACTTTAAACAAAGATAAAAGGGATAAAAGGTAAATTACAGTTTACTCATTCACCTTTGTATATCTGACTCTGCAATTTGGCTGATATAAGAAAATCAACTTCGTAATATAGGAGCTTCTCCCCTAACTTATACATCTCCTTGGGACATGATCAAACGCTCGGGCTAATTCGACCGAGAGCTAAATGCAAAGGCATCAATTTACCTTTAGGTGCTTAACAGAGGGGGGTAGATACGGTAATGAGCAATGATGGGATTTGCCTAGAGAATCATGGCCGCATTTATATGTCCTAATATAGGCCGTACCGACTCGAGTTTTTCCTATACAAGGAGGGCTCCCAGACTAGGAGCGTACGAGCTTGGTAAACGAGACGCTCATCTATGTTCCAGCGAATAAATACCGCGGCCTTGACAATATGAGAAAAGGTAGCCGCCATGACCATCCAGGAGCTAGGCCTTGCAGAGAATAGTAGCTTAATATATGAAGGGACATTTGTTGAATTACTGGTAATTACTTTCTTGTTCTTGTTTGCTTTCTAGTTTATGTTACATTTCCATAGTTTTATTGTTTGCCTTAGGTCCGTTCACACCGCTTAAACTCTGCCGGTGGCGTTTAGCGTTGCCGTACATGTCGGCCAAAGACATTTAAATCATACAAATTTGAGGCTATCACGATATAGTTCACGCCACTCGTCCGAGCCCCTATGTCCCCTCCCACATATCCAGATGACGGCCCTTTTAGCTTTCGACGGCCAACTCTGTCAACGTAGATTGATAAGCCCCTTATTCACCGACGGTCAATGCTCACCACTAGTAAAGCCTTATACCAAGCCACCCTTCACGCCTGGACTCTTCCCATCCCAGAAAGAGGCCTTATAAGTCAAAGCAACATAGGGGGTTTCTAACAGATGGTGAAT
Source organism: Daldinia sp. EC12 (assembly GCA_002120325.1). NCBI lineage: Eukaryota > Fungi > Ascomycota > Sordariomycetes > Xylariales > Hypoxylaceae > Daldinia > Daldinia sp. EC12. Next base: position 623,632 of record KZ112929.1, read on the forward strand.
GGTCGTGTTGGTACGGCCTAGCGATTTATCATACGTGATTTTCCGCCATGCCTAAGAATTAGGTACTCTCTCTCTCTCTACCTAAAACCTACTCTCACATAGCGCACTATCCTCACTATAAAATATGATTATGAGATCTCGCTAGGTCTATGGGCTGGGGTTCGATTCCCCAGACGGCCATTCACAATTTTTTCCCCCTTTTTTCCCCTTTTTTCCCCTTTTTACATCTTGTAAAAGCTATCTCACAAGATTCAATATCACTAAAAAGGTTGTACCATGCCATTAATCGAACCCGCCTGACAATACTACCTGTCACGGTAGTTGGACGTCAATGGTGTTAGGAAGCTCAAAATGCTGATAGCTCATCCCATGGTGATATATCTATTACAAAAGTGGCTGAAATGTTCAATATTATTTAACTATGCTAATTTGATCGCGCTCAATAGCCCCTTGGAAAGGACCGAAATTGATGTCGTGTATGACATATACTTACTACTAGCGGGTGACAATTACACGCACTCACGAACTAGATATTCAAATTGATTATCGAGTAAGCCGCAGCTATTAACGCCAAGATGATCGGCCGATCCCTTGAGTTCAGTAAGCATGTTATTGAAGCAGCGAAGATTCAGATAGATTATACACAACCCCTATGGCTTCGTTTGAGTAATATCTCCCTACCAAGGACAAACGGGAGGCTCTTAACTTTTTTTCAAATAAGAAACTTCCAAATAGAAATCAATAGCCGGGATGCCCCTCAACGGATTCAACCCCTGGGCAAATGCGTATATCAATGTTTGCGGATCGTACCATATGGGCTGATGTGCACGAATTCGGCTACCATAAGAAAAAGTACCCGAAACTGCATATGCACAGTGTAATTAGAAGTCAATCGCTTTTAATACGACGACATACGTATAAGTCCATATTTAATAGTTCCTCTAACCCGCGTTTCGGAGACCTGGAGAGCCTTATCCGTCCATTCTCTTAACTAAAATAGCCCGCCTTTTCCCGTTTCTCACGATGTCCGAAGTGTTCGACGTGGTTATAGTTGGCGGGGGAACAGCCGGTCTTGCGCTCGCTGCTAGGCTCTCCGAGGACCCCGGCTTGCAAATACTAGTCCTCGAAGCCGGCGAGGACTTAACCGAGGACCCTAGAGTCAACACCCCTTTTCTGGGGAGTTCTCTTGTCCATAGCTCCGCCGACTGGCAATTCAGAACTGTTCCTCAGGTGCGTTTAGCTAGTACGTATTGAGAATAGCAGCTCATTCGTCGCTATAGGTAGGATTAGGGAATAGAGAGACGATCGTTCCTCGGGGACGATTGTTGGGGGGCTGTAGTGCGCTTGACAGCTTTCTTTTTACTGCTCCCTCCAAACATAATGTCAATACTTGGGCTGATCTGGGCAATTCCGGCTGGGATTGGCCGTCCTTCTCCGATTCTCTGAGGAGGACATACACCTTGGTGAAAGCTTCTAAGGAAATAGAAGGGAATGGACCTCTCGAGCTCAGTTTCCCCGAAGATACCGAATGGTTAAGGGTGTGGAAGGAAACGTTCGCCAATCTCGGATATCCTACATCTCTGGACTCGCTTTCTGGGGAGCTTTACGGCGCTTATTTATCTGCTATTACTGTTGATGCTGCTGCCAAGCAGAGAAGTTATTCCGGTAATGCATACCTTCAGCGTGCGCGTTCACGGCAGAATTTAGCTGTTTATACCGAGACTTTAGTTGAGAAGGTCATTTTCGACGAGTCTAAACCTCTCAGGGCAATCGGTGTCAGATATAGCCAAGAAGGCCTTGTCAAAGTAGCCACGGCGCGAAGAGAAGTCGTGCTTAGCGCCGGTGCAATCAACTCTCCGAAGATACTAGAATTATCTGGTGTTGGGGATTCGCAACTCCTGAAATTGCTGGGGATCGACGTGGTAATTGACAACAAACACGTTGGCGAAAACCTTCAAAACCATCCTACGGTCGGTATGTGCTTCGAGGTGGTGGACCAAGAGGGCTTCGAAACCATGGATGGCATTCTCCGTGGCGAAGCACCTGCTTTCGCCGCCGCTCAAGCAGACTACGAGAAGCAGATCGGGTTCGGGACGAGGGGTAATCTTGAAGTCGCAGCGCAGTTGCCAGTACCTGGCGTTGAGACCCCCGAAGGGAAGCAGGAGATCGAGAAGTTGCTGGACAACAAGCGACGTGGGAAGGAGGGCCTGGGGACAACTACACAAGCCTTTGCAAGTGCGCACGAGAAATTCGTACGCTCTGTTCTTACATCGTCAACCGAACCTTCGGCTACATACCTCACGATCCCGGGGTACGCTACATACGCAGAGGACGGGAGTCTAGCCGGTCCACCGCCCGGCCACGAAAAGTACTATTCTGCAGCGATAACCTTGAGTTACCCTCTATCCCGGGGCTCCGTACACATAACGTCCTCTTCCCCCTCCTCCTCCCCCTCTTCATCTTCCCACGCCATCGACCCAGCATACTTCTCGCACCCCCTAGACCTCGAGATCCTCGCGCGCCACCTACACTTCCTCCAAACCACCCTCATCTCCACCCCTCCCTTCTCCAAGCAAATCGTTCCTAACGGGAAGCGGAGCCCCGCCGCCCCCGGCCCGACGCTCGACGACGCGAGGCGGTACGTGCGCGACTGGGCCACGGGCTCGCACGACTTCGTCGGTTCGTGCGCCATGATGCCAAGGGAGCTGGGCGGCGTGGTAGATAACCGGCTGAGGGTCTACGGGTGCGAAGGCTTGCGCGTCGTGGACGCGAGTATTTTCCCTGTCGCCGTCGGGACGAGCCCCGTAGCGAGCGTTTATGCGCTCGCCGAACACGCGGCGAGGATTATGAAAGCCGATTTGGGGTAGGGTCGGCGTTCAAGGGACTGAGATTTACTTATCGTCTAAAATTGGGATATAGGGGGAAGTTTTGTCGGCTGCATTCGGTGTTCCGAGCTGGTGATACTTTGCAAAAAGTCATGATTTTAGGATCTGATTAACTATTACTTATAATTATGCTTGCGGCCATGGTAAAAAAAATAAAAAAAAGTAATTGCAAGTATTTGATGACAACGATAATGCAACAATAGGTATCAGGTATCACGATCGGAATGGGATGTGATGTTGGTATTTGCTTAATTTAACTATCCCTATGACCTCCCATATAACTGCCTGTGACAGGGAGTGAAACTAAATTTTCACCGTTAAATCCATTAGGTGCACCATGGTGCATCTAGTTCAGCTTGGCTGATGCTCAAGTCCAAATAGTCTTGGTGACTTACCAGACTCATCAATGTAGGATATCTGAGGCTATCTTGATATGAACCTTAAAAATGGTGAAGCCTTCAAGTAGTTATTTTTAATCTGAAGCACCACGTTTGACCCCTAAATCTCTCGCTTCACTAGTCGAAGTAGTGCTTAACGAGTTATTGCAACAACGCCATCCGTAACTCCTCTCACCAGACGCTAAGCCCCGCGTATCAGTGCTGGTGGAAGAATTGATGGCATAGACACAATAAGTCGCGTATCTTTAAATTGGTATTTTTATTTTCAGAAGACAGCTTCACGATGCCGAAACAGCTGAGTTTGATGAGAAAAGTTTCGTGACTTGGTAAAACATGTCCTCGATCGGTGGCATCGCAAACGCTGGGGCGGTATCGAATAGTTCTGAGAGTTTTTGTGGTGGAATAACAGCCGGATAGGCCTCATCTCCGTCAGTTGTGACATCTGGCATGTCGATATCCATCTCGTCTCCACTTGCCGGCTCATCGTCTTGTACGGAAAGTAACGCCAAAGGCTTATCTTCCTGAGACTCCTCAACATTCACTTGGTCAAGGTTGAGGTCGACTAATGGTTGGGCAAAGGCAAGGGATTTGCTATCCATATCTTCACTGACCGACCAAAGCTGGGCGGCGGAATCTAGGACAAGATAGCCGCTAGACCCAACCGAGGCGACGACTGACGTTATAGGATATGGGAACCTGTGAATCATCTCCGGGTCGCTTCGGTCTGGAGAGAATACTGCAAGCTCAGAAGTGAGGAAGGGCGATCCTGGTTTACCCCGTGAAACAGCCACCGCAAATGTCGAAGTCTTCCGGTCAACTGCCATATGCGTCAAGATGGCTACGTTTTGACCAAAGGAATCCTCGCTTGCCCTCAGTTGAACGCCATAAAGTAACTCGTCGGACACTAAATCATATACCACAAGACGGTCTGAAAGCACGATCAGTGATGAGGATAAGACCTTGATATCACGGATTTCTCCAGTTATTAGCCCGTCAATCGAATTTCGAATCTTTCCAGTTTCTGTATCGATGACATGAATCGCCGAGCCATGAATGGTCCCAATCGCACAGACTATCGTAGACCCGTCTTCGGAGAAAGAAACTGCACCTGAGCCTCGTGTTGAACTTCTAACGGCTATTACGTCCGAATCAATCGGCTCTTCATTTTCTTGAAGATATATAGTTCGGGAGCATGCCCAGCTATGTAGCTGACGACCCTGTTTTCCTTTGACTAGTACTCCGTCGCGCTGTCTAATGGTTGGTTCCCACAACCTGACAACACCATCTTCGCCAATAGTAGCAAAGCGATGCGCGTGTGGATCCGCAGCCAAACCATAAACAGGTTCGCTCCGACCTGTGTAATGAGGCGCATTGATACGAGATACAAGTTCAAGACTCTGGTCTTCCGACGAAACGGCCCAAAGCTTGAGATAGACCTCCCGCCTTTCAGCAGGGGATACTTCAAGGGAGTTGACATCTCGTGTAGGCGGTTGCCACTCGTCGGTAGTGGCAAGCCACTTACCATCTGCCGAATATGCCATGCCAGTGATCCGAGGTTCCGTTATAGCATAACCTTTGGCTGTCATATTCACATCTGTAGGATTTGTTCTTGTCAGGGCCTGCTTCGAGATACCCTGCAAGGTAGTGAGATCTACCGTCTGTATCATTGGCGTGGACGGACCGCTCCCAGAGTAGCTTAGTCGTTGTCCATTCCCTACGCAGAAATGGACCCGCGAGGAATCCACAGGGTTGACTGCTGCTGGGGTCTTTATTAACCGGTCAGGGGTATATTGGCCTATTCTCCTGACTAGATCATCCTTGGAAAGCGGCTGCGGCGTAATAAGTGTCTGGATTCCCGATATGTAGGTTGTTGGCTTCATTTCAGCCGTCGATAGGACGATGACAGAATTATCATCTAAATGGAGAACGTATGCAGAGCCACGTTTCGAAACGACGATATTCTCAATCGTTGCAGAGAGATGTGGTAAGAAATCCATCTTTTGTGTGTCCAGCTGCCACAGTACTAGAGTCGATTCGGACCCTCCAGAAATGATGTAGTGACCTATAACCCGAGTTAGACATTCATTATCAATAGGTAGAAATGGGAAACCCTCGTACCATCTCGTGACCACTTGATAGTATGGACAGCCTTGCGATGCCAATGATATTTTCGGGGTTGTAGAGAGCCTTTGTGCCCCTTAGAGCTATGTAACCGACGGAGTTGAGACAAAATATCATTGTAGAAGAAGACAGCCCCACGAGCACAGCCAACAACGATCTCCAAGACAGGCTCATTGCCAGCCTCTACTTGCGTCTTTCGATTGAGATGCACACGGTCGGTTGCTCGTACGTCCAGACATACAATCTCATCGCTACAATCAAGAGTGAAGAACTCGTATTCGAGCTCCTCGAGGTGTCTGACTGTCGAAGATTTCAGTGTGCCAAGGACGATGTTGCGATCCGCTGATGCTACCAAAGCATATCCGTTTTGAACAGAACGTAAATTTGAAATGGGCGTCGTCTGTTTTAAGAGTAATTTAGAAGTCCTAAACTTGGATCGGCGCACATCACAGGCAACAATGCGCCATTTCTTCTTTTGCTCAATAGAAACTAACGGCACGTCCCTAAATTCTGTGCCAACTTTGATCTGCTCGACAAACATGTCAGATAGAAAGCTACATGGTAGCGTAAACAAGGTCTGGGAGCCTTGGCCGTTCGTCCAATCAATCAACCAGACATTGCCATCGGACGAAGCAACCCATACGAGATTAGGGGAGCTTGGAGACATGCATATAGCCATGATCTGCCCTAGTGTATTCTCCACATCGAGCTCTTCCAGCTGAATCTTGCGCAGTAGGAGAGAATCTGCTGTCGAATACACTTGGATTGACGTGTTGTACGCAAGTATTAAATGCCTGCCTCTCTTGTCAGCTTCTGGACTCGCAATTCCACCCATAATTCGTGAGGTAGGTCCTATTCGGTACTGACTTCTCATCTTCCGTCAATATAGGATCCACGTCCGCGATTCGGCCGCCCATTGGCTTTGAGACCTTCCAGGTTGGTGCATGGTCGCCATGTTTCTTTTCTGTTCGGTGCCTCCTCTTCTCTAATTTGACGACCAAACCTTCAGACCTCAAAATGGTGCTGGTCATTTTGCCAGTATCATTAGATGATACTGGTTTATGTGAATCTCGTTTCGGTCGCTTGCTTTTGCCGTGCTCGTCTACATCCCTTTTTCGTTTGTTTGCGGTGAGATCCTAAAAAGTAAAAGCATATATTAGCAAGAATATATTATATTACTTTCCCCTTGGCCCGAATATGGCTTACTTCATTGATTGCTATCGGCGCCATCTTGGAGGTAAATACCACGGCTTATTAAAAAAGGTAGCTTTTAAGCGTCGATCAAATTGACAAACCAAAAGCGACAAAAAGTTCACGAGATTTTTTTGCGGGACGACGCGATAAGGCAATCCGATAAGAAAGTCTTAGCGGAGCTAGTAACTCAAGTGGCATGATCCACACTAAAATAAGTTATTCTTGGCATTTATTTATCGATAACAAATTTCCATTCAACTTCTCTTCGCGACCGCTTCAAGGTTTCTTTCGCAATCATTGGCCACTCAACATTCTTTTCGCGACAACCAACTACGCATCTTACTTCGAGCCACAACCTCCACAGAACCATCTCAATAGCGATATTCTAAAAGATTTACATTTCCGCCCAACAAGATGATTATCCCTATTCGGTGCTTTTCCTGCGGGAAGGTAAGCATTCTTACGCCCCTAGCTAGTTTCGCTTTGTGTTGACTAAAGGGTGGACAGGTGACCGGAGATCTCTGGGAGCGGTATCTCAAACTCATCGATGAAGGCGTTCAGGACGGGTTCGTTGCGCTTACTCCTTTAGTTCGTGCTTCATACTAACCATTCAACAAAGCGATGCTATGGACTCGCTAGGCTTGAAACGATACTGCTGTCGTCGAATGATCATGACCCACGTCGATCTTATTGAGAAGTTACTAAAGTAGGACCAGGCTCATTCAGAATTGAGGTATTCCTTTGACGACAATACGCTAACATGCACACTAGGTACACCCCTGACGGACGAAACGACAAGAAGATTCAGCTGCAGCAGAGATAAGTGTTGATCGTCTAGCTATGGGCGATGCTTGGTAGTTTTGATGGAGGAATAATTGGCACAAAAAGTTGCATTCTATGGCGTTGGGCTGGCGGTCCCAGGATGGCGTACCGAGACTGCTTAAGTGGCGTCACAACAGTTTAGACAGACTGCAATGTGAATTTATCTGTTGGATATTGGAGGCGTTCGTGCTGATGAGTCTGCCTTGAGGCTGAAAGGAGCCAGACCGCCTCATGATTATACGCCAAAGGCCAATCCTTACGGCCTCGAACTAAGCTAAATAGCCGCGGAGGAGGATGCTATGCATGATAGCCGCGTCAACATTCCCAATCTGCTTCGAAGCTAATTTTTAACCCCTGGTAAATATTTTTACGACGTACGATGTTTATCTTTCTTTGTTTGTCTCCGGCTTCTCGGGACTGAAATTATCAGGTGACCGGCCACGATATGACCGGCGAAAACAGGGTAGCCACAAAACAAAGCAAGGCATCGACCGATGCCCTATTTCAGTGGAGAGTATGCAAAGAGGCGGATTCGGTCGTGAACCAAGACTTAAGCGATGGTGCCACGTCAACTTTCGCAAGTGGTGTTGTTAGAATAGCCGCAAGCGCTACGCGTTGTTGATTTTGTACTAGACTGAACTTCTAGCCGGCGTCAAAGCCTTCTTGGTGAGCGCATGTTTTACGTATCAATTCCTCCCTTGCAAAGCAAACGTACTCTTTTCGATACTAGGGCCGCAGTTTTGTTCCGACATGTTACACGGGAAATAATTTGTTTATAGGTGTAGGTACCTACGTATTATATCTCCGTATGTCTGCCTACCTTCTATACCTAGGTAATTAATATATTTGCCATGTGGTAATTGATAATAGTACTATATAGTCGGCCTCGTACAGATAATTCTATCCATTCAAGTATGTGCATCTTTATGTAACCTAGTTTATCTCCCCGGAAATTATTAAGCAGGGTCAACTTGAATGAGGAGGAAAAAAAAAAAAGGTCGGATTGCAATGACAGGGAGCTCCTAGTTTTCCGTGCAGCAAACTATATGCAGGTTGGTATCACGGCGCCTATGCACAACTAACACCACGTTCTGGAAGAAGCCCCCAATGGATAAGCGAGTGTGGATCTCACATGCTACTGTGCATACAATAGCTACATGAAATAGATGCGAGGGACACACATTGGTACGTACCTAAGCAACTAGCAATATAATATCTTAGAGGACTACCAGACACAATAATTCTAGGTACTTGTGACCTTACTCAAGAGTATAGAAGTGCCAAGAATTTCTTTGCCAAGAGTTACCTAAAGCTCATTGATTGGTACCTATGTATAGGTATGTTGTTATAGCTACCTAGGTCGTTACCTGCATTAGTAGGACCTATACTTCTATGTACACAGGCAGGTAGGAACTAACAGCATACCTTCTACATGCCTTCCTTTTACCTTACTAGGTAGGCTGCTATTAGTAAGCTTAAAGACTAACCAATTAAATTCTAGATAGAAACTTAAGGCATACCCCAAGTGGCACTAGGTTAAGAAATAAACCAGGGAAAGGTCGAGGAACGTTGGCGGACACAGGATCATGGAACTCAGATTCGTGAGTTTTCAGCCCGATAAGAATAGCTGGTCAACAAATTGGCCCCATCATCGCATTCTACAGTAGTATCAATGGCTACTCAACTATCAACTATAAAGTAGAATGTGGCGCAACAGCCGTATAGAAATCAAGGCCCCCAAAACCTCGGCTTATAGGACAAGGTAGTAGACTGGACCAAGGCATCGTTTTTCAATTGTGCGCATTCGCGCATTTATGGTCGGTTCCGGCGGTGGAATCCAAACGAAATACAATACGATATCAGATACAATATCAGGCTAGGTCACAAGTCATACTTTCCATCCTAATCGATGCAGTGTTGCCGGAGGATTCGGCATGCCGAGCCTAACACGGCTTTGAAGGTTATTCGAGAAAAAGACGATGACCTGTACGGATGTGTCAAAAGGCCCGCAATACGTGATCGGTCCAAGCCTGAACACACCCTCTTGACCTTCTCACACCAATGATTCTCCTCGGCCCAGCATGGGTACACCTAGTTTGAGCTAATAAAAGACGCGGTACCAGATCTTCGGGAACACTATCATACCGGGTTTCCTCTAAGGATTGGTCCCTACGATGCATGAAATACTGGAACCTTTTCGCACCGGCTTATTTTTTTTTCTTTTATTCATCTAGTGCTATAATATGTACCTATGTATTGATCTTTGGCATATAGCTGGTCGACAGACGAACTCACCGTGTCTTGTATCAGGACCAGTTGTCTTGGGGTGTACCGGGTTGTTTTATCCGTTTCATCCACAGGCAAATATGTATATGTCACCGAGTGTTCACATCGTCTGAAGCCATAGATTATACAAAACCACGCCGGTTACGCAAAATTTAGCAACAAGTTCAACTGTCGTGATACAACCCGAAGGAAGCGAGGGGGGAAAAGCAATATGGAGCCTGTTACCCTCGGCCTTAGCTATCATGTCGATGATCTATTGGCTACATCATCGTGAGCTACAACGGTGAGCCTGGGGGGCTTGTCGTGTTCTTTTTGCGCCTTGTGCACTTTTACCCCGACGTGCTGGGATGAAAGTGGGTTAATAGCTCATTCTCCGAGTCTTGGACTAGGGTGCTAGAGATCGCGGTGCCCTTCTGTGACTCGTCGATTTGAAGCGACCCGTCCGTGGCTTAAGCGCCGGAACCCCTGTCTTGTCTCCCCTGCAGCCCACCATCCGACTCCCTCCCTTTCTATCTCCCTACTGGTTGAAAAGCTGCGCTCGAAGTGCAAAAGAGTTTAACACGCGCATCTGCAGACTTGGGACGGGACAGCGCAAATGTGGCCGCCAAACCAGAGTAAGCTGTCGAACTCTACCCGAAGCATCATCAATAAAACAACTGAAGAGCCTCCGTACCACCAGACGTTGCCTACCTAGGCAGTAGAACAGTGAAATCAGGATTTCCCCCCTCATCGGCATCCTTTCCCAACTCGCGCTTGTTCTCAATAACAAAAGCCGCGATCTCATACATCCTATAGCTATCTGCACGTCCTCCACCCAGACAGTCATCGTCTAGGTTCTCGAATCCCATTCAGCCTTGAAGGAGCCCTAGGGTAGAATAGGTCTAGTATACCTAGGCTTCTCTCTGCGGGTGCGCTCCACGTTCTTTGGGTCGCAGTGGAGCTCCGTCGACAAATCTCAAGCTGATCCTTCAAGCCCCTCCTCCCTTTGACCAGCAATTGAATCGACTTAGCCCGCCACATTCAATCTGTCCAGTTACGTCGAACTCTGTCATCTCGAAAACATACACATACATCTAACCGTTCACCCCGGCCCCGCATTCGTACGGATCCTCCTTTGTGTAATCAACCAACAGCTTGTGGTCCTCATTCTGAGTGTCGCATCGTCGATCAACTTGACGCCTGGTAGCGTTGAGACCTCCGATTGATCCAAATCTCGTCCCGTCTCTTCGTGGACTGTTTATCTCCCCTAATTCATCGGACTCTACACCAGGTTGCGTTCTCCGGGTCTCCTCGATTTGGCCATTGCAGGACCCAGATCAGACCCATTACGCGACCACCATACGTGGTATACATATCTGTCGTCGCGTGGATCATAGCCGCGCTACGGCGTTCTCAGCCGCATTACGTCTAGTACAGAGCAACTTTTCTTTTTTTAACGCCGCCGGGCCTGCACCGTGGCCAGCATATCCCAGCAGCTGTTCAGCTCGTTAGCCATGGCCCTCGAAGCTCCGTTGAGAACATCAACCGGAAGTATAATATCTACTTTCTCGCCACGCATGGAGATGTCTGTATCTTCGTCAGAGTCGTCTAGCGCTCCTCATTCGCAGTTCCGTCCAAGGTCTACTGGCTCTGTAGAGTCCGGTTCCCTCCGACCGTCGTCTGCTCTTGCCCGACCATCATCCGCTAATAATTATCTCATGAGCCCGAGCGATATTGTCGGCCCTTCACCAGTCACATCTGTCGGGACTGAGATAACGGAAATAGATGATGAAGCATCTGACGAGGTTCGATCCCAGCCCACCATAGCAGACCCTAATCAGCAGCCTCAGGTTGGTGGCTTGAATACGGGAAAGCATTTAAAACAATGCTAACTTTAAGCTAGCTGCTAATGCTTAGAACGAATATCCCTGATCAAGTGCGGCAGACAGCAAGCGAAGAGGCAATATCAGTCATACACGCCCCGGAAAGCTTCCGGAACTGGGTGAGTTTGGAATCCGGGGTCGCTGGTCGGATTTAACTAACCGACATTACAGAACACTACCGACGACTCGCCCAGGCATTCAGAATCTACTGAGAGGACATCCCCTAGGTCACCTATTTCTCCAGAAACCGAAGATTCTACAGCTCTATCTACGAGTAGACAAGCACCAAAGGTAAATTTCTTCCGAGGATGGCTAAATTGAAAGCTAACTCTGGTAGTCTAAAATTCCTGGCCTACCAACACCACCCCCTCTATCGACAAATGTAAAGCCTGTCAGATATAGTATTGACAGTGCAACACCCAGGGCTCAAGATCTCCAAGAAATCATGAGCGAGTCATCGAAAATACGGTCTAGTAGCGCTAGTAGCCTTGAATGTTAGCATGGCAGCTCTTCCAACCACCCCAATGTGCTGGCTAACGGTTCACTAGTGATACCTGAATCTAGGGAGCCGGAAACAGATGCTGAGCCTGACCTAGAAAGTTACGATGACGAGTATGTCACGCCGATCCGAGAGCAAGACACTGAAGATGTAGAGATCAAATCTCTGAAAACTGCCTTACAAGAGTGTTGGACTTTGTGCAATACATTAGCCGGCCTCAGCACCCACCACCGGGAAAGAGTATTCAGTACATCTGGAACACCTGATGGTCACGAAAGGGCTTGGAAATGTTGCTGGAAACTATGCCAGCGGTTGTATGACAATCATCGAGACGAGGCTGATGAGTCTTTTAACGTCCGTCAAAACTTGGACTTGTGCCGGGATTTTTGTCAGGCTCTCTTCGATATACGGCAGCGCAAGGATGAGGTATCAGATTCTGTCTTGCGCGTGAGCTTTGAGCTCAATAACCAGTTGGTCCACCAAGTCTACATTGTTTTGAATAGGCATACTAATAATGGCGTAGTCTATACAGCGCGCAGGATAACCGAGCTCTTCCAGAGGCTTTCCGGGAGCGGACTCTGGATTTCTACATCACCCTCTGCCATCGACTTATGAAGCAACGCGGCGAGTTTGGTGAGGAGACAGACTCGCTCCTTTCCGCCTGTTGGTCTCTTGCGGAGATGTTGTTCAGTTTACGGCAGAGCAAAAGGGACAAAAGGGCACCGGACGGCGAACTTCTCGGTTCTGCAGTCCAAGCGTGTTGGGAGCTTTGCGATATATTTAGGGAAGGCTGGACGCAAATCCGGCCCGACAGGGGAACACCGCGTCCTAGCCAGGCAAATTTTTTCTCGTACAGCCGGGAACGGGAAATAGCCGAGTTAGCAGATGGGCGAGAGAGCAGAACTTCAAACCGCTCGAAGACAGGTAGCCTCAAAAATCACTCGTCTCAGGGAGGAAAAGTCATGCGAAAACCACCACCCGTGCCTGAGACGCCTGTGACCGAGTTTGAGGACACGCCCGTTTCCCCCGATACCGAATCACCACAGGTGCCAAATATACTAGTTCTCGGAACGGAAAGTCATAGAGGAGGAAGGTGGTCTAGCAGCGCTTCGAATTTCTCGAGCTACTCGCAGAGCAGCCAGAGAACGTCTAGCACGGCTACAACAGCAACGATGAACGAGGATCCTAATATTACACGCATCAAGGTGCTCATACTGAAAGCCGCGTTAAATGTTGGATTCTCGCGGGAGAGCAGCGGCCCGGATGGACATCATCACAACAGCGCTGCGTCGCTGCAAGCTTTCGTGAAGTCGTTACCTAGTGGGTCCTTCGGCTCGTTACCGACCCACGCGGCACTCCTACAGAGTTACAAGAACTTGGTGGTGGGCGATTCACCTTTTCGACAAGCTACGGCGCTACCATCACGCGGCAAGCGCGTTTCCGCAGTCGACGTGGCTAAGAGTGTAGACTGGATGACGCACCGCTCAAGTCAATACGGATTTTTACGAGACTTATTCAGGCTCGTGTTCGGCTTCCAAGTCGAGGAAGCTGAAGGGCGTAGGACCGTGAACATCACGGTCTAAGGAGGCAAGACAAGACACGACTCATCAACCATAATGGGGTGAAATATCATCTTCTCCCCGTCTTTCGTTTCACGTATATAATTTGAACGAGGAAGATATTCCTCGCATCTTACACCATGGAATTTAACGCGAAAAGGGATTGGGGATTACTTGGAGAGGTTTTATTCATTTCACATACTAATGTCTGGTTACTTTTTTTCTTTCCACTTTTTTTTAGCCCTCGCTTTAAAGATACCCCCTTTTTATTCCTCACGATTGACGAGACCAGATGACTGACTACGTGGCACGGCGCTTGGGGCTTTTTACTGGAGGGAGAGAGAGACACACACACACACCCACCAAGACTAAGACTGAGAGATAAAAAAAGAGAAGAGAAGGAGAGCAGGTCGCTTGATGAAAAAAAAAATAGCTAGCCTGTTTACACTACCTGACCTGTCTAGTCTTAATTATATGATAACTAGCTGTTTTTGATGTCAGCGTCACCTAGGGAAGCGTGGGAAACATAATCTATGCTACGAGATGATATAATATGATATCATTTCACAAAGACGAAGAACTATTTTATCTTTGTGATAGGGTATAAGCTTCTGAGTCGGATTAATATTGTTATCGGCGGCCAGCTCAGGTAGGTAGCTAATGACTTGACCCTTACAACTATTGGCAAGCGCCTTGTATGCCTACTTATATATACTCACATCGAAAAAAAATACAACTCTACCAACCACTCACTCCAAGAGATCAATACACTTAAAAATTACGGATCATCCTCGTCCTCTTCTTTCTATGGGTTCCTCTCGAGAAAGTCGTATGTAAGTATGTGTCTACAGGTTACGAAGGGAGCTTGTATCCTAATCCATCATCATTATCACCCTAATAGTCTTTTCCAGAATCTCGCTAGCTATCGAGATAGTAAGTAGTTGGTAGCAGAGACGAAAGAAAAAAAAAACCATCAATATCACTAACGAAAACATATCTACCTAGGTAGGTTAGGTACGCCACCTTTTACGTACCTACACCTGACACACATACGATAGGCCTCATCACGTATAAAACTACGTCCGAAGTCGAAGAACAAAGCGGAAGAAATAAATAGCAGGTTTTCTCCTATTCATCAGAGCAGCGACCTCTAATAAAAATATGTAGCTACCGAGTTAGAATAAACCAGGCTCCTCATTCCACGCCATGTTTCTCATATAGTAAAAAAACAATCTGGTCGGTTCGATCCGAGTTCCAACCGAGGATGCCGATGGGTTTTCTTCCCTGAATCTCGTTATTTTCTACTCCTGATTACGCCCCCGCCAGCAAGAAAACTCGGAAGCGGAAATCGAGATCGTTCGCTTCGGACGTTTGGTTAAGAAAAAATTCGGAACTCATATGCCCTATCTGCCCCGCCCCCACCACATCCACACACATCTCTGCATTTTTTTTAACCGTTTAGCTCTAATATAGGACCAACGGTATCACCTCAACGCAGCAAGCGTTTATTTATCCTTGCGGGTGCCAGCAGGGGGCTGAGTCTCGCCGTACTTCTCGCAGAGGTCGTGGTACTCCTTGGACAGGCCCTCGGCCTGCTTCTTGAGGGTCTCGATATCGCGGTCCTTCTTCTCGAGCTCCGTGCGGAGGCGGGCGAGCTCGCCAGGCTTACCAGCAGCGGCCAGCTTCTCGCTCTCCTTGGTCTTCTTATCGGTGCCCTCGTACTGTTTGAGCTTCTCCTCGAGCCGGAGCACCTCCAGAATCATCATGTACGTTCGGTTCAGGATCAGCGAGAGGAAGAGCGTGAAGCCGCACAGGTACATGTTTCGCTGGCTGTAGAACTTGCGGGCTTGGACTTCGAGACGTTCGTGGCCCATTACCGCTCTATTTGGGGGGGTTGGTGGTTAGTAACGAGGCTAGAGCTAGAGTAGAGGGGGAGTGGGAGCTTACGCAGTGCCTTTGTTCGTATCAGTGGCAGCGGCAAGCTCGAGTTGCACGCGGTAGACGCGATTGACGCTGTCGAGGAAGAGAATCAAGATGAAAACAAAGGTAATTTTCAGCCAATACTGTATTTTTGCAACTATTGGATTTTCAGACAGGAAGCTATAGTTTGCATAAGCGTTAGCCGGGCTTCCGGTGTGTCAAGGGTAGCTTCTTCAGATCATTGTTTGACATACGTGAACATCTTCCGTCGGAAGGTAAAGGGCATGGGGACGACGAGTAGCATAAAGAGGGACATCTCCGCCACAAGGAGCAGGAAGACCTGGTTGTCCAGAATTAGCAAGTCGAACACGTTCATCGTGGACCACAACAGTAGCAGCAAGTAGCAAGTAGCTAGCTTAGCAACATTCGATAGACTCTTTTTTTCTTCGTCTTCGATAATGTTTTACAAAGGGAGATTGCGGAATTTGGAACATACAAGCGAGTAATAGAGCGTCATCTTGGGCAAACTTCTCGTGGAGGCGTCGGAAACAAGAAATTTGTGTGTGCGTGTAGTGTTGTGTGCCTTTTGGTGCAGCAATGCCCAAATTGTGTGTTGTCAAGGTGAGAAATTGACGTAGTTGTCGATTATATGCAGCAGGTGGTGGTGGTAATAGTTGACGTATAAAGACAGAGAGAAGATTGGGTAGGGAATTCTTGTCTTTTAAGTGTAACGAGAAAAACTTTTGGGTTATGAAATTATTAGTTAAAAAAGTCAAAAAGGTTAAAAATGGTTCGAAAGGTGGCCTTGTCTCACGAGTGGAAGTTGTTTACCAAGTGATAGCTCCTGTTTGCTGAGCTGGTTTAGGTGGTAAATGGTGGGGCCGAAGGTGGCAGGTACCCCGGGTACCCTACTATCGAAGCTTGGAAGTCAACTACGTCAGCTATCTACAGGGGAAAAAATGACGTCGCAGTTACACCCCGAATCTACCTAACCGAACTGTAGTCCTGATTACCTACGCTATTTTTACCTAAGCACATACCTCCGTATCATCAATTTTACCTTTCTCAAGCTTGGTTGAATTAGAATCTGCCACTAAAGATTATATTGCCTCCATTCTGAATTTTATTTCATTTTCTCACAAACATTTTGCAATCATACAGTAAAAGACATTTCGAAATGGGTTACACAATCCTCCATCGAAGACGTGTAATTTCTACTTCTGCCTAACTTCGGCACCATGCAGAAAACAAATGCAATCTGGCCTGTTACGATGTCAGGCCGCCAGCCGCGTGTTCTGCGCCACACTTCACCCCAAATTCTGCAGCAAATCACTTCGTTATATTGATCGTGATATATACCTAGCTATCTGCTAGCAAAAGGTCCTATGAATACCTAGGTAGGAATATCATCCCTGAGCCCGGTGCTAGGTACGATTGCAACCGGATGAGTAAATGTCTAACCTCATAAAGACAAATGGTCCTTTATCCCTCCGCTTCAATTTCGTAGCTGTTAGATTTATGCTTGGGCTGGAATTTGAAACTCGGGTGGGCAGGACCAAGGAACATCTCACTATGTCGTATGTTAGTTTATAGTTTGTATAGTAAAGGACAGAAAACCGAAAGGAAAACTGAGACGTACCTGATCTTAATCCAGTCCTTGTAATTATCACTTGCCAAAAGAGTCTCAAGCTCGTTCCGTCCCTTGTATCGCGGAGGCCTATCGTTCAGACTAGGTGGAAGATGCTCCAATATACCAATGGGTACGTATCGATGCGTAAAGCTCAACCACTCGAGCAAGAATCGTCTAGTGAAACCCAGGCCTAGCTCGTCAGATCCCCAGGCTTCCAATCCGTAGCGAACAAACTTCTCTATGTAGCCCAGTCGCTCAGATGCAGACTTGTCCAGATATTGCCCTTTCTCGATCTCCTCGAATAACCACGGTTTGACCATAGCGCCTCGTGCAATCATGACAGTATCAACTTTGGCCTCGTCAATATGCTTGAAGTAGTCCACGTGTGAATAACAGTCTCCATTGCCAATGAAGTAAACCTTGCCGCCAGCTGTGTTTGCTTGGGTACTCTCGTCCGCTTCCATAGTCGTATCCGTTATCTTGTCCCTCTTAGCCTTGTATGACTTAATGAGACTAGTACATTCGGCGATATAAGACCAGTTAGCACTTTTGGTATATCGCTGTTGTCTGCTTCGTCCGTGCAAAGTGATGGCCGCGCACCCGGGTGCTCCAAGTCTGTCCCGCGTGTCCGGACCCCCAAAGGCAAGCCTTTCGATTAGCCTGTCCGCTGTCGGCTTCCCGTCCCGAACGCCTGTTCGTAGCTTCGCTGTTATAGGTACTTCTCCAGAGACGACATTCATACCTCTGACCATCTTTTCCAGCTTGCTAGGCGTGTCAAGAAGGCCGGAGCCGGCACCTGACTCGTATACCATGTCGATAGGACACCCGCAGTTCAAATCCACCACTCGAAGGTGAGGAAGAAATTGGGTCAAAGCCTCAGTTGCCTTCATCACCACCCACGGCTGATTACCCGAGATCTGGGCACCGAACTTGAGGTCCTTCGTATTGTCGTAATCCTTTACGACCGCGCTCGGCTCGGGTGTGTATCGTGGAGGCACAGTTTCCGACTCATGAGCCTTCATAAGTGCCCATTCACCCTTCTGTCCTTGTACGAGAGGCATCCCCATGGCCATTTCCGAGTATGTAATCTGAGCTCCTAATTCAACGCATAGTCGTCGGAAGGGTAGGTTGCCCTGCGTAGTTAGAGGAGCTAATACCGGGGTCTCCTTCCCGAAATAAATCTTTCTCTTCTCTGATGGCTTAAGGGGCGGATCCACGAACTGGGCTCTAAGCTCTTCCCTGATATCAATTTTTACACCATCACCGTCTTGCTTCTTAGCCTGGTTGTGTACTTGCCTCATAAGCTCAGTATCCTTTTCCAGCCATTTTATATACGGCTCTGACTTCTCGAACTTGACCTTTCTTCTAGCCAGATCCCACTTGGTATCGGTAGATACAACGTTGACAACACCTGGTCGTTGATCAGGGTCTTCGTCGGTTTCCATGGAATCGATGTTCTGAAGGAGAATAAGCTCTTTTCGTCCGTCTTCTCGCTCGACTTCCTTGGAATGACTCTTCACAAAGCGACATTTCCATCCGGCAGTACACCTGCCGTACTTCTCAAAGACGGGACACTTTCCATCGAGGGTGTCGAGATCCTCACGTCGACCCTCCTTGAGATATTTGCGAAGATCATGGCATGAGTTACACCTCTCGCCAAATTTGCATGGCTTGGGTGAGAATTCATTGGAGTAGGTGATGCTGTTGCATAGACGGAAGGCATCTTCATGATTACCGAAATTGCGGTTTTGATTTTGACCGCCTTGCTTTTTCCTGTTCTTTCCCTTCTTACCACCACCGTCCCGGGGATCGGGTTTCCCATTGACAGAGTCATTTGTAGTGATACCAGCTTCTGCTGCATCGTCGTCCACCACCTTAGCCTGAACCTCATCAGAGATAAGATATCTAGAAAAGTTTTATCAGCTTCGAACGAAAGTGCAGACAGCCACCAAACTTACTCAGTTTTTACAGGCGCAACACCTCGAGTTCTGTCCCTTGGTTGATCTTGCCTGTTCTCCTGTCTCGTTTCTTGATGATCAAGCTTTTGTCTCTTAGACGCGGGACCATCAGTCTCAATGGTTTGTGCACCACCATTGACATCATGCTTTAGAGATTCGCCTAAGCTACTCGCAACGGTGGTAGCCTTGCTATCCTCGGCAGGTTGTCCATCAGCCATTTTGAGTATTTGAGACTGAAGTTATAAAATAAAAATGTTGTAAGTTTTTGGCTTGATGAATTTTTGTCGAAATTGTACTTTTTATTTGTACTAAAGCTACATGTATTCAAGTACATGTACCTGTAGTACAGTACAGTACTAGGTTCCGGTGGATCCAGTAAACCGTCAATTCACCGTAATTTCATCATTAAAATTTTTAAATGTTTCAAATATTACGGCCTCTTGAACGACAATTTGTAAATAAGCTGCTATAAATCGTTTGAAAGCATCTCGAGCGCTTATATTTTTAGATTCTTAAAATATAAGAAACGATTAAAATTTCCAAACGNTTGAATCGATTTCAAACGCTTACGGGAGCTCACGGGAGCTAACGGGAAGGGATATGAGGTACGTATATTATATCAAACGAACAAACGGACGTAGCTAGAAGCAGTAGGAATGCGAGGCTATTTTCAAGATTCTACGATTCTACGATTCTACGATTCTACGATTCTACGATTCTACGATTACTACGATTACTACGAGGCTACGAGGGAGGCTACAAGGCTACAAGGCTACGGTGGTTCCTGGTTCCTGGTTCCTGACTGGCTGGCTGGCTGGCTGGCTGGCT
>KZ112929.1:643800-732859 GCA_002120325.1 Daldinia sp. EC12
AAAAGTGTGGTAATCGTTAATAATTACTAACATTTATGATCTTGAATATTTATATGAAGAAACTGTAAAAAGACGGTTTATTATTTTTAAGTCATTTATTGTTCCCAGCGGAACCTAGTACTGTACCATGCCTTAGTGTGGAAATGTACCTACAGTTTACCTAGCTCATAGAAGAGAAAGCCCCACGTTCTGATTGACAACTGCCCCGCTATTAGAGACATGCTTAAAAGTTTAGCTTTCAGATCTTCCCAAAGCTTTGTACCTCTCGGCAACTCATTCATAAGTGAGAGAGAAACGTGAATTATTAACATCGATAGACATTATGCAGGTAACGTATAGCCGTTTGAAAATTGAAGGTGTATACTTTGGAATAGATATTGTCTACTTCAATTGCCTTAGGTACCTAGGTAGTTATAATAGTATATAGCTGAGTTGGAGGGCACTTAGATGTCTTTCGGGAGTTGCTATTACTTCTTATATCTACCTATCTTGAAGGTCATGTCATTTCCTATTGCTTATCATTTCCGTATCATTTTCGTCCTCCTCATTATGAAAATGAGAATTTCATAACACTAGTAATGAAATATTTATATAATCATAAGGAAAACCAACTAGTTACTGTATCTCTCGTTATTGGTCTAGATTCATACCATATCCATACCTATAAGCGAGAATTGGGTCTACCAACATATGAGTAGGTGGTTGCAAAACCAACACAGAATAACTATGAAATTCGCATTGCTTGTCCGTGGTTATCTAATAACCAATTCGTGAGAATGGCCTGCTATTGATAACCTACCTATATACTGCATTCTATTTCTTATCGTCCATGCTAAGTTTGTGTATAACATGATGAGCTCAGTTGAGCCTTGAAGATAATCCAACAAGGCTTGGCATCCTATCTTCACATGAATGTACATAAGCCACATAATATTCCACCCAGAAGATATTTTCTAGAAGGTCAGATGACACAAACGCGATGTGCTGCGTTGGTCATCTCCCGCGCCAGTCTTATGCCCGTATATGTAAAGGTCGGTAAATGATACACTGCAGTCGTGCGGCGGGAAAGGGGAAACTAAATATGAGCCTCTCTTGGTGTGCGTGTGTGTGACACCCACGTATACATGATAATTGATAGGTAATTGACTAAAAATATAATAGATTCAAGTAAGTCTTGTCTCACCAGGTTTTATTGTTCTTTGATGATTCAGCTTGTAACAGGTAGTTGATAAGACTGTGTATAGGTAATATATATAGAGAAGGTACCTTATGTCAAGTACACCTCTGTGTACCTGAACAACTCTCAAGTTCGTACATAATTTCGGTAGCTGGAAACAATATGGCTTAGCACACATTCGGGTATCGTATCATTAAAATTGGATTGTTAGGTGCAGTACCTAATAAATGTATGTATTATGCAGGGTGACAGCAACAAGTCAGATGCAACTTCCAAATAAATTGAGTTTACCAGCTTGGTGGCATACTATTATTGGTAGCTCATACTCATATAATACGTCCTTAGCCTTACCTAAGGTAAGTATACCTACTCACTATTTACCTCTACGGGTATGTAATGTATACGTGGGAGGGATGGATGGCAGGTGCCGTTTTATCGTTATCACCTCGTTACAGTAGGTGCAGGTACGTACAATCAACCCCCGGCCAAGGCGGGGAAGACGCGGGATTGGTTAGAACGGGTTACCCATTCGCTCAAAAAGTTTCCGACTCATTCAAACCACTTTTTCCTTGCTTCATCTTCTCTTTCTAGAAAAGTGCCCAATTTCATGCAGGGGCTCGAGGAAAAGCAAGGGATGCCCGCGTGGCCTGTCAACATTTCAACCTTGACCATTTTGTATTAGGACCGTTTTTTTTAATCTGTCATCATTCTGTGCTCCAGATCTCATACCGAAAACACTGGCATCATCCCAATTTTGGCCCTTTGGAATAGCTTTCTCAAACCGTTTCAACCCTTGTTCAGGGTCATCAAATACGCCCTTCTTTGAAACTACCCTTACCAGACTGTTTTAATTCGGGTTCTATTGTTAACTTGATCTACCCTGTAGTCTTAAACCCCCATGCCCTGAATCTTTGCTCAAGTTTCTCCCATGCCCTTGCGCGACTCGCCCACTGACTACCGAGAGACTAGGCTAGGTGGATAGGTTGGGCAATTGACCGTGTGACGTATTTTTTACCACTTCACGATTTTAGAGCTCCTAGCTTCGGACGTCGGAAACGTAGGCCATGTTATTCGAGTATCATGCCCTCCGCTAACGAAACCATGGCCGATAACCCACGATCGCCCTCAAGTACCAAGTCGAGGACTGTTCGATCCCAAAAGATTGCCCCCTCTTCCGTTGACGGTGATAGTGGAAATGAGGGCCAAGACCGAGCTGCTCCCCCCACCCGAAGCCACACGCCAGGTCATCTCTCATCTAGGAGCCAGGGAAGTTCCTCGAGCAGACGTAAGGCATCGGAGCCCTCGATACGAGCACGTTCGCAATCCGTTTCCTCCAAATCCGCGTTTGCGCCACCACCCCAGTCTGCTCCGACACCCATTCCTACTCTCACTCTTCGACGCCATGGAGACTACACCACTCCCGTGCCATCGGATCCGCAGGTCGGATCCTCTAGCTTGGACGATGGTCGGCGACCAGTAGCTATGCGTTCAACATCGGCCATTGCAGGCCGAACCACAACTACAAGCACGGGTTCGGCCGCTTCCGGTGGATCCCGCAAGGCGTCCTCTGCTCCACGGCCGCGTGGTCCTCATGTGCCTTTTCCGCCTCTACAGGATCCTAAGACCGCACCCGACGTTCCCGCTGCACCTTCATCCGGAATGTACTGGTCGCGAGCGCCAGTATCCGGAGCTCCCCACACTCCACTCCGCGCGCACACGACGACTCTCGTCGGGAGCAACGTATACGTCTTTGGAGGCTGCGACTCGCGGGCCTGCTTCAACGAGTTATATGTCCTAGACGCGGACTCGTTCCACTGGAGTAGCCCGCACGTGACGGGTGATATACCTGTCCCGTTGCGGGCGATGACGTGCACAGCTGTGGGTAAGAAATTGGTGGTGTTTGGGGGTGGAGATGGTCCGGCTTATTACAATGATGTGTACGTGCTAGACACGGTTAACTTCCGTTGGCATCGCCCGCGGATAGTAGGGGACCGAACGCCAAGTGCACGGCGAGCGCATACAGCTTGCCTGTACAAAAATGGCATCTATATGTTTGGAGGCGGTGATGGAATACGCGCCCTGAACGATATATGGCGACTCGATGTCACAGATGTAAACAAGATGAGCTGGAAACTAGTATCGGGGCCGTCTTCGAGCAGCTCGAATGGAGGGGCAGTCAAAGACACCTCCAGACCCAAGGCGCGGGGCTACCACACAGCGAATATGGTAGGCAGCAAGCTGATCATCTATGGTGGGTCGGACGGCGGCGAATGCTTCAATGACGTGTGGGTATACGACGTGGACACGCATGCCTGGAAGGCGGTGCACATTCCTGTAACGTTCCGGCGGTTGTCCCACACCTCGACGCTCGTGGGGTCGTACCTATTCGTGGTTGGAGGCCATGATGGCAACGAATATTCCAACGATGTCTTGCTGCTCAACTTGGTCACCATGACTTGGGACAAGCGGAGGGTATATGGCCTTCCTCCCAGCGGTCGCGGGTATCACGGCACGGTGCTACATGACAGTCGGCTCGTCGTAATCGGTGGCTTCGACGGCGGCGAGGTTTTCAGCGACGTCTGGATCCTCGAGTTAGCTGTGCATGCATATTACTCACAAATCAGCCACTTTACCATCGAAGTCTAGGCTGAACCCAAATTCATCGCTACGGGTTTTTTTTGGAAGTCACAGTTAGAACCGCCAGCATTCAAAGAGGTACTAAAGCTGGAGGTCAGATTTATGTGGCCATATTGGTTTATTTATCAACTTAATCTAGCGTGGGCATTGGACTAAATCATATATCATTATGATAGCGTTGTTCTTTGTCTAAGACGGGCCAGTTTGGGCCCTTTATTTCATAAAGTACCATCCATGTCCGCACAAGGGTCTGGCCTCGGGAACGACCCCGCGGGGAAATTGGGATTTCCTTTGGCGGTTCCTAGCCTCGTTACGAATAGATAAGGGCGTTCCGCGCAAATGTTGCTATTAGGCGTCATTTTTAATTGGGCGGGGAGGATAGTATTGCTTCGGGCATACCGTTACGGGATCTTAGGAGTCTTTTGGGGCGCCAGGATACGTAAAACGAGGTCAAGGGGGAGGGACGTAAGGGAGTAGAGAAAGCCAGGTTGGGATCTTATACAATCGGGTCAGCACGGGTCACAGGATGGACATATAAAATCCAGTAACCTAGTAGTAATATGGTCTATGTTATAATACCTAGGTATTATAAAGCATGATGCATCATCATCGTTCTATCAAAATCATATCGCCCTCCGTTCTCACTTCAAAAAAAAAAAAAAAAAAAAAAAAAAAAAAAAAAAAAAAAAAAACATCAAATGCCTCCCACACCCCTTTTTTTGTTCATTCCCTTTCCTTTCCTTTTCCTTTGCTCCCTCCGGTCTACGCTTGAGTTATCGTAGTAGCTTTTTTCTGTATTTTGTACACGAAGAGGAGAAAAAAGAGACGAGAAGAAGAAGAAGAGAAGAAGATGGTGTTGAATGTTCACCAAGACCTAAACCTAAAAACCAAACCGCGCATGGACCGAAACGCCGGGACAATGATGCAAAAGGAAAATATGCAGGTGAATCCGGGACGCAAACCACTCGTTCCATGGGCAAGGCAAGCAGATCTAGCCTAATAGCCCGCTCCCATAATACCGGCCGGTTATCACGTGAATATTCCTTCTTTCCCTAGCATTGGACGCCGCCGACATTAGGTTCTCTGTATAAGTACCTTTTATGAGCACTTATAACACGGACCCTAAGCTGATAATCTATTGAGAGTTCTCCTTCTGGGCCTTCTGAGCAGCGAGTCTCCGCTCCTCAGCAGCCACCATATCCTTCCAAAGGTCCTGGCCCTCGTACTCCTCCTTGTGAACGCGCTTCTCAATCAGGGTCTTGTGCTCAGGGTCGTTGGGATCCAGGACCTTGATAGTCTCCCAGCGGCCCGTACCGGCCTTGGCGTCCGCCGTCTCGAAGACGGCCGAGGCGATGAGGACCGCGAGGGTCAGTCCCTGGGCGTACATCCTCGCCTGTACGATCTTCTGCGAGGCCGTGAGGTACTTGTTGCGACCGACGATGCCCATGGCGACGCCCATGGCGGCGACCCAGGACGCGAAGACGATCGAGTACCGGTTCTCGCGGCCCCAGGTGGTGAAGCG
Source organism: Daldinia sp. EC12 (assembly GCA_002120325.1). NCBI lineage: Eukaryota > Fungi > Ascomycota > Sordariomycetes > Xylariales > Hypoxylaceae > Daldinia > Daldinia sp. EC12. Next base: position 649,137 of record KZ112929.1, read on the forward strand.
CTCCCAGCTCGACTCCTGCTGGCGGATGAGCTCCTGCGTGCGCTGCGCCTCGTCCACGTAGAAGTTCATCGGGTTGTTCGCCTTGTGGAACGCGTTCGAGTACCGCTCCGCGTTCACGATAGCCCCGAACGTCCCCGTCGACGTCACGAGGAAGGACCGGAACGGCAGCGTCAATGATCGGAATGCTGGGTACCGCCGCGACCCGATCACCACCCCTAATAACCCGGCGCCCAGGCCCAGCGAGCCGCCGATGAGTCCGCCCTTGAGCACTTGGCGGTAGTGCGCTTGCTCCTCTTCTTTCGAGATAACCTTCATGGTTGCGGTATTATGTTTGTTATGTTACGTACGTATGTATGTAGTGTTGGTGTGCGATGTGCGTGCGTATTATGCGAGTGCGGGATTAATTATATCGACTATTCCGATTTCTGCTTTTTCTTTTATATCGTAGTGGAGTCTTGATCGTTCTGTGACGTTATCTTGATTTCCCAGTTATTACAAGAATATCTCTCTGTACGTCTCTGTACGTCTCTATAGGGGACAATGGCACGTGGTCGTGAGAAATTTTGTCTGCAAGGGGCGTGGGTATCTTAGGTATAAGCTGGTATAAGCTGAGGTCTAATAGGGTAAATATGATTTGCTGTGAAATATGTAATGTGTACTATCTATCGTGATGGCTTTTTCTGGTGTTCCCAGGCCGGTTACGCGGGGTATTATATTCGAGGTTAAGGGTCTAGTGAAAAGAAGGAATTTGAAACGGTGATAGAGTTGAATTGAGCGGTTTGCAATTGGCTCCTTTTCGGGATTTCAAGACGGATTCAAGCGGTGACTCTTAGTAACACAACGTCAAATTGACGATGCTGTTCGCGAAGGAGAAAGTCGGGTAAAAAAAATTACATGATGTAATCCACTGGTGGCACGTTCCGGCGCTCGCTGGTACGATGGAATGTGGTTCGGCCAACTAGAGCAGAGCCCGAATTATTCCCGTATCGTGGCTAATACTTTGCTAGTATTATGTGGCTTACGCATCATTCGTACAAGTCTTACAGGCTAAAATGAACCTAAATGGCCTAGAGGAACACCTAAGCCACATTTAGACCTTATACAGGCACCTAATTACGCAGCTAGCGCCCGCTGTTCGCCGTTTGCTCGCTGTCGAATACAAGGGCTTTCGGGGTTTGGCAATTACCTAGTGTTCGCATTTAGTGGCCAACTCGGCGTCTTCCGCCTAAAACTCAGCTGTCATACTTCCATCACTACAGAAATACGATTATAATAGCTTTGCCCGTTTTTCAGCTTCAAGCACTTGGCGACAAAACTTCCGGTAAAGTTGCGGCTTTCGTCGCGGTATATTTGGGCGGACCCATATCGGCGGTGCGGCGTTTCTTTCTGGACATTTAATTCCGAATAGCTAGTTAGTTATTAACTAACCAGCAGTGAAATTTGCCAGTAGCCTTCCGCGGACTTCAATAGTTGAAAAGGGTTGAGTAGATGTATTGTAGTTCGGGTGGAACGCATGATATTCAGACCACAGGACATGAATCAGCCGTCTTACTTACTTTATAACAACGTTGGACGAAACCCAATGTTCAATGATCAACCAGAAGTATTGTCATAGTTATAAATTACCTGGAAGTTTTGAGTGGCTAGGTTGATCATAAGAATGAAACGGGGTCACTATCCAATAATTTCTTGGAATCCGGACCGTGAAAAAGCAAAAAGGCCGGGGGTCTGAGTTCTAATCATCGGAGCTTACGCTCCAGCGTTCATTCGCTTTCTCATACTATCACGTGCCGCAAAATGATGATCTTGGCGGGTTTCTTTCTTGTCAGCTTCCGTGTCCCATGCGTCCGAACTGTCTTAGCTCAGCCAGGGCTTTAAGCGGGACAAGCGCAAGGAGATACCGTTTCATGCGTTGCAACTTCACCTGCTTGCCTGTGGGTGTGGGTCTTTGGTAAGGCTCGGTTAAAGCTGACACGCAGCCAGGACGACGGAGCTAGAGCCAACAAAAATTCTGGAAATATTCTAAAAGAGATGTGAATTCCAAGTCAGTGTAAGATATGTACCAAGACAGTATTCCAAATACTACCTATGTATATTACTCAACGTCCGATGAAACCGGAGAATACTCACCTTGAATAATTCTAGTTGGTTAGTTAGGTAGGTAGATAGTAAGGATTTGAAACCTTTTACTTACCTTAACCATGCGGGATGAATGACTTGACTTAGTTCGGAATAATATAATAGGATCTAAGACCAAAATGCCAGCCACTCTTTTGTGAAGCAGAGTCCCGTCGTCGGTCCTCCTTCCGGAAAGGACTGGCAATAACACATCCGTGTTAAGTATGCAAATTTGGTAAAGGGGAAAGACTTGATCCGATAGATCGCCAGGAGATCCAGATGGCAGCAAACGAAAACGGGGATACTTCAGGACGATCGATCATAATAATTTCCCTGTTCCTCCTTCTCCCCTCCCCCCCTTCAAGCGAGCCGGCGCCGTGGCGTGTGCCATGGCGAAAGTTTACGGGGAGGAGCCAATCCCACACGAATCCACTGAGGCGAGCAAGAGTGGCTCTTTTCCGCTACTGTATTACTACCGCGGCTCGGAGATGAAGTCTGACATCTTGAGACGACAATAACCATAAAAAAAGAGATACTGTACCCAGGGTTGCGAAATTAGTTAGTAACTAAATTAGTATTTCTTAGTAACTAAAACTAAAAACTAAAAACTAAGAACTAAAAAAACTAAATACTAAATTAGTTTTAGTTAGTTTAGTTAGTACGACTTAATTTTTAGTAACTAAACTAACTAAATTTGAAAAATTTTGACTTAGAGAAAAAAAATTTTCGAAAAAATTTAATATTTTAATATAAAAATACGTGTATTTATATCAATATAAATCAGTAAAAATCGAAAAAAATATCAGTAGATTTGTTGAAATTTTCTGAATCTACTGATATTTTTTTCGATTTTTTTGATTGGGTATTCAGCCCGATGCACGCTTTTTTACTTGTTGATTCGAAAATTAATTCTGATAAATACAGGTGCATCGGGCTGAATACCCAATCAAAAAAATCGAAAAAAATATCAGTAGATTCAGAAAATTTCAACAAATCTACTGATATTTTTTTCGATTTTTACTGATTTATATTGATATAAATACACGTATTTTTATATTAAAATATTAAATTTTTTCGAAAATTTTTTTTCTCTAAGTCAAAATTTTTAGTTAAAATTTTAGTTTTTTAGTAACTAAAGTTAGTTTAGTTTTTTCTCCATATTTCTTTAGTTAGTTTAGTTTTTAACTTTAGTACGATTAGTTAGTTAAAAAGTGGGTTTTTAGTTACTAAACTAACTAATTTCGCAACCCTGACTGTACCTAGAAGTGTTGGTAATTGGCAAAACCCGGCACTTCGGCGGCATCTTGTGTAATAGGTTGCCATTAGCTACGAGACCGTCTCTTTGGATGACAAGCTTAAAACATGGTTTCAGAATAAACTAACGCCTGTCCCATCTCCTTCCCTTCTCTATATAGTTAGCGGGACGATCTCTTTAGTTGAGAGCTTGGCCTCGTCTAGAACCAGAGTTGGATCAAAGTGGGCTTTACTATGTACCTAGGTGTCGTGAGGATCGAGATTGGTTGTATGCGTGTGTGCGTGTGTATGTGTGTGCGGACTGCAGAGTGGAAGATGCTTTCATGTGAGGCTTATTCTGGGGCTAGCGCCGCTTGGGCCAGTGAAATTCGAAGTGGGAATTAGCAATTAGCGGTATCACTAAAGTGAAACCCCAAATTTAATAAAGTGAAACCCCATCCACTTTTCTGTATCGATAACACTTGGACAGCCACTCATATTAATTTCTANATTTATATTGATATAAATACACGTATTTTTATATTAAAATATTAAATTTTTTCGAAAATTTTTTTTCTCTAAGTCAAAATTTTTAGTTAAAATTTTAGTTTTTTAGTAACTAAAGTTAGTTTAGTTTTTTCTCCATATTTCTTTAGTTAGTTTAGTTTTTAACTTTAGTACGATTAGTTAGTTAAAAAGTGGGTTTTTAGTTACTAAACTAACTAATTTCGCAACCCTGACTGTACCTAGAAGTGTTGGTAATTGGCAAAACCCGGCACTTCGGCGGCATCTTGTGTAATAGGTTGCCATTAGCTACGAGACCGTCTCTTTGGATGACAAGCTTAAAACATGGTTTCAGAATAAACTAACGCCTGTCCCATCTCCTTCCCTTCTCTATATAGTTAGCGGGACGATCTCTTTAGTTGAGAGCTTGGCCTCGTCTAGAACCAGAGTTGGATCAAAGTGGGCTTTACTATGTACCTAGGTGTCGTGAGGATCGAGATTGGTTGTATGCGTGTGTGCGTGTGTATGTGTGTGCGGACTGCAGAGTGGAAGATGCTTTCATGTGAGGCTTATTCTGGGGCTAGCGCCGCTTGGGCCAGTGAAATTCGAAGTGGGAATTAGCAATTAGCGGTATCACTAAAGTGAAACCCCAAATTTAATAAAGTGAAACCCCATCCACTTTTCTGTATCGATAACACTTGGACAGCCACTCATATTAATTTCTATGGATATTTGTCCACTTTTCAACAAGAAAAGAATTCTAGACGGTCGCATCTTGATTTTTGTTCTTTTTTCTTTCGAATTGACGTTTGTTGGAATAGCTTCATTTTTAAAGGGTTACGCGTAATTGATTTAGCCACTGATTCTAAAGCTTTATAAAAGCCTGTTTCAGTTGAATAATATGCTATAACCATAGTTGAGACCTTTAAAGGCCTTGTAAATTATAGCAGGCTATATAAATACCAACAGTATTTGTATGTAACCTAGGTAAGAATGAAGCTATTCTAACAAACGTCAATTCGAAAGGAGAAAAAAATCAAGACGCGACCGTCTAGAATTCTTTTCTTGTTGAAAAGTGGACAAATATCCATAGAAATTAATATGAGTGGCTGTCCAAGTGTTATCGATACAGAAAAGTGGATGGGGTTTCACTTTATTAAATTTGGGGTTTCACTTTAGTGATACTGAGCAATTAGGTCTTGCTTAGCGTGGTTAGTCTAATTAGTCTGGTTAGCGTATCTGCTCTTGTTTCCCCTTGCAGGGACCTGGGGACAAGATAAAAAAGCGGAGACGTGCTTTAGGGAAGCATGCTGCTTACTGCGTCCTGTGCGTGCCTAGGTACCCTTTACGGAAATCTTAATTCAGGGTCCAAATATGCTAGTGCACATCATAGAAAGAAGAAAAAAAAATAAAAAAGAGCAAGTGCTTTTACAGAACATAAATGTACGTACACCCAGACACCCTGGATGGATGGTACATCCCGATCTAACTACCACCTGGTAGGTACATGACATACCCACCTATAATACATCTTCTACAACACCACTTTATGTACATAAGTGTACCTTGTACTAACAAATGTGCGCCTCTCCTACGCCTCGCGCATCCGCACCCGGGGGAGAGGATCAGCAAATGAGGATATATAACGGAACGATTGATTGGACACGGCAGTTCGATCTTCCACATGCGACCGTCTAAAAAAGCGGTGAATGCTCCGCTCGAGTGTCATCTTTGTCATACGTAACCTACATGAGATAACCTAAGTGTAAGCATACAAAAGGGTGGTTGACCTTATATCTAAGAATGCCACTTGGAAGCTGAGGTCAGATTGATTTATTTGGGAAGAGAGTATATATAGTGTATACACACAACATCGTTGCCCCTGATAAGGTTCCCTTGTCGGGACCGGTAGAGGGTATACACTGAAACGTATAGTAGTAATGATAATCTTCGTAGTTAATATATATACGATGAATGACTCGGTGTAGGGTATGGTTCGTCACATTTTTCAGCTGTGAACAGGGAAGGCGGATATTCCCAGATGAGCTACCCCCGCGGAGTTGACATCAACATCACGCAGATAGATAGGGTTTGAGGGGTTGGGACGAGATGAATTTCCAGTCAAGTGAGATGGATAAAGGAGGAGAAGGAGAAATAAGGGGGGTTCGAGATCAGCGATTACATAGTATCGCAGACCTACCTATTTAAGGCCTCAATTTCGTCATAGATGTGGAACTACACCCATTTGTCGCGGGGTTATGGTTAACTAGGGAATTTTACAGATTTCTTCGAAACCTTGGAAACCATCATCTCGGGGATCGGAGATCACTTTCAAGATCGATGGGATTTGCGCTGTTCTAATACTTTGCGCGCCTGTAATAAGTACTTCTCTATGCCTCTCTCTTACCATAAACTAGTTAGGCGCTGTTGGATCAGTCCTGGTAGACCTATGTAAGGGCTAGGGTGGAGGTCAAGTCGCAACGTAATGTCGCACGTAAGGCTTACGACGAGGATAGAATATGGGGTTGAACAGCATGGGATTTCTTGCATATCTAATATCCCCGGTCGACATATCGTCCCGCATATTATTGACGTATTATAGGGGGCCGGGAGACTGACTTACATGGACCAAGATATATATCGTACGCGGGTGTTATCCACGTTGCTGACTTATAGTACGATTATACTACATAGTCATCGACGGGTTAATATAGAAGTAAGCCCAATGTTATTTATCACTCCTTGTTTTTACCTATCACCTAGTTTATAATAAGGGTGGGAAAGTCTACTATATATGCGGGTAAGCTAAGTCAGGTAGATACTGCATACGTGGCTCAAGGTGATAGCCTATTATTATAGTGGTTAGTTTGCTCCCATCTCAAAAGGCAAACAAAAAATACCCGAAGCCGAGTATTCGGTAACTATTTTGTTCCTGCTTTCAGCTGGGTGTCGCAAGGCTTCGAGAAAGAAAAGTGACCGAATCAGCTGAACTTTGAAAGAACAAACGAAAACTGTAGGCAAGGGGCGAACCAGTAACGACCAGTCCCAGCATTTATGCCTTTTTAAGCCTTGCCCAATTGATTAGATAGTTTAGGTAGGTAATGAGGCGTTCGAGGGCGGATGTTTTGTGGTCTGCACGGACGAGTTATCCCAAGTCTCTAAGCCTAATCCCAAACAGGTCTTATACTATATAAAGTATAGTTACAGTAGACATACTTACGACGGTATTTATTTGGACTATTCATGTATTAGACCCTAAAATATAATGATATAATAGGCATTTCCATAAATTGATAGCGTAGTGGCCAGATGAAGGTGGTTTGCGTTTGCGCATTTGCTTGCGTCCGCTCGTGCGACCAACCGAAACCTATGAGAAGAGCCGACGAACCGAATATGGATGGACGGCTTTGAAATGGAATGGGATTATAAATGGGGAGTTGACTTGTCTAAGACGCGCACCAACGAGATGACCGGGTCGTAAGCCCCCCTACAACCCCCCTCGGCTTACGGGTTTATATTGAAGCTATCAGTTGAGAGGTGAGAGGACTAAGCGCATATCTATCAAGGCCCTTTGTAGGGTCACTAGTAAGAATTGGTGGTGGCGTCGGAGAGGCGCTGATTTGATTTTATAAGTGGCGTTAAGATAGGTAGTCGAGAGCCACACATGTGATTGTAATTCGACGGAAACACCAAAAAGAGTCGCCAGGGTATGAGTCAGGGCAATATCTAGCGAATGGGACATTGCCGCACTACCAGTATGGAAGTATGTATAAAAGGGGAAACTCTAGGTGATGTATCTAACGTGCGGGACCAGATCTAGTTGTCCCTTATATCCAGGTTTGACGGACGACCTTATTCGCAACTGGTACTATATATGCAACCGAATATATGTATGCTGTATAAGTGCGAATGCAGCTATGTATTGTACGACAGCTAGAAACTTAAGTCCCGATTGCGTTGGTTATTCCCCAGTATGGAATATGCATAGACATGTATAATGCATGTAGCGCTGCTGTACGAGTAATAAGAATCCAACTATTCTCATGCAAGCAGTTAAATTAACGAGGGTGAAATTGCTGATAGCCGCATCGTGTGGCAATTAGTGCGTGAGAATGAGCTTATACGGCCTCGTCCGCCCTCGTCCGCGGGTCGAGTCATACACGCATACTGCCCGTCATTTCTAGCCCGTCTGTCTGCTTACTCTCTCTCTCGTTCTTCTCATGCATCCATACGCTTTCTTACCGCATTCGTACCGCGCGCAAACCACGAACCTGAAGGTTACTCGGGATCGAGTTTGGGTTGGTTGAGATCCAAGGCTGGGTAGCCTTGTTTAGGTCAAACTTATTCCAACCGTCCAAGCTCGTGTAAACAGGAAAAGTTGTAAAGGTAAACGGTAGCCAAGCCGAGATGGGTAAGGAACTAACTATTATTATTATGTCTTGCACCCTGGTCTGCTCTATATGTACACATACCTTGTACAATACATATGGATACATAGTACTTACAGATTTATGACGCACGAGCATGACATCAAAATCCCTTCTATCCATCACCAAAATGTCGCGTATAAGTCACATAACTGTTAGCACTATCATCATTCCCGACTTTATAAACCTGAATTGGAACTGTCAAGTCAAACTTTAAATTTGAATAGTTAATAATAACAAGAATAACAGTCTCAAAAGAAATGGAGCCTTACTCTTACATCTACTTAGTAGGTACTAACTACTATGTATGTATTATGTAGCAAACGGAAGCTTTTTTCGATCGAGCAGCAACCCCCCCAGTCGGGGATCCTAGTCTAGAGAAGTCCCACACGCATCGGCTTTCCTTAATCGGTGTTGTAGTCGCTCAAGTCGCTCAACATCCCTGGGTCCTTAACTCCGTAATAGAAAAACTACACTAATTACTATGTAACTACCTACAAGAAAAAACTACAGTAGCCGTTGGGTGTAACGTCGAGCCATGTGAGTTCCACACCATCTTTTCTTCGAACGAGTTTGAATAAGAACAATACGATTCCCCTCCAATGCTCTATTCCCCAATACAGCTCTATGCATCGATATTAACAAATAGCCTGGTAGCAAACTCCCCATAGTCATTTGTTTCCTTTTCCTATTTTTCCCACATTCTATGTTTGAGTAACGTGAGCTTGACTACCTTAGGTACTCTTGAGTCTTAACGGTAGAAATGCAAACCCTCCTCGAAACCTCGAATATCCCTGCCGTCTGAATTGTGGAATCGCCGGGTGATGAAATTGAGCCATGTACGTGCCTCGTTAGTCTTTCCCCAGCGATGGGGACTAATCGTCACTGATCAACAAACCTGACGATACTACTCGCTATTTGATTCGAGAGCCCGGTTCTCGGTGGGAAGGACTAGCACCTCCCAGCTAAACTTAGAGGAGTAACAGGAGTTTCTATTTCCCTTTCCAAACTACGAAAGAGGAGTGCGGTAGTCTCAAACTGTCTACTGTTGGTGTGGATTTGTTTGCCTATCATACTGTCCCATCTGCCATAGTTCTAACTGATCTAAACTGGCCTAAGCTGGTCTAAATGAACCCGACTTGGCTTAGGAGATTACCGTTACATAGATTAGGTACTGCGCGCGCAGTTCGGTAGTGATCACAAACATATACCTGTGTGTGTAACTAGCCTCGTCCTATCCCGCGAGCCTAAAATGTAATAGACCTGTTATATCCCAAGTCTGATCCGAGTAGGTCGATATTGTGACCTTAGTTAGCTTCATTTTACCCTCGTTCCAGTCCAATACGCAGGGTATCATACCCACAAGTCGATCCGTTAGAATTCTTGTCATGGTATTAGAATACGACAAGCCACGTTTCTAACTCTCGTATATACATGCGTACGTGCAACGTGCCAGTGTGTGCTCGAGGTGCTCAAAGTGCTCGCGTCCTACCTACACCAACTTATACCACTTACTTCCTTTAGACATATTGTTCGGGTGTCTTGATCTCTTGACTTCCCCCGGGCCGCGTTCAACAGCCGCCTTTACTATTGCCTCTAAGTCACCTACATCACTCGTCGACTTACCGCCAGATCTTATTTAGGGATCATCCCGCCATAACCATAATCCTTCCTCCAATCCATCTGGCCTGCCGTGCAACCCGCCGCGGTAGCAATTGCTGCACAACCTGACCAAGTAGCAATCCATAATTAATCCAGACGTCTCCGGCGACCACGATTCTTCAGGGCTACGGCTTAGCTCGTCCGTCATTGACCCCCGAAGCTAGTCGCAACGGACGAGGTTTCGCTAAAATAAAGGTGGCTTGAAATATTAGAGTTATAGTTGGCTTGGCTTGGCAGCACGTATCCGCGGAGTTTAAGGACCATTAAAGAGCAAGGAGGCAAAAAGGGTGTTACGTCCCTTACGTTCTCCGTCTCCGTCTCCGTCCAAGCCAGTGTGATTTGCCTCTCCCGGTGACTATTACCAACTGCTCGGTCGAAGCTCGTGCTTCCGTGTGATTCTACGCTCGTGGGGTTATTTTCGCCGCCGTTATCTTTCTATTATTTTATTATTTTATTTTACTATTTCATACTTGCTGAATCCTCCTGGTTATTACTACTGTCACTACCTGGTTATATTACCTGATTATTATTATTATTATTATACTGGATACAATTTCATACATACCTACACTGGATATCCACCACATTGGATACCTAATGCTGCAGACGGCTGGAGACTTGTGGACAAGCTCGGACCAGCGTGATATTCGAAGCTAATCGATCGTACCGTGTTTGGTTACAGTTTGCATCTGCCCCCCCTCCGAGTCCCAGTCACTTAGGTAGCGTCTAATCTGGACCTACCCAGTGCACAGCACCCAAACCGACACCCCGGCCCCATCGTCGTTAAGCTTATATACATACTACTTACCTTACATAGGTACTGTCCTGTTTCCCATACGTACATAGGTACGGGGCGTCTATATACGTCCAATATCCTTACACAACCTCTTTTTCCTAATACCTATCTTCTCATACATATATACCTACATTACAACACACAACACACACTACATACACATATGTGCATGAGTTACGCGCATAAGTTGTAAGTTGTACAGCATCCTCGGATATTCCTACGATACGACTCTTCGAACATCCATACACACGCATATAGACTGCGGTCATAATCCTGTAAGTGTTCGACTTAACTTTGTATCTTATGTACGTACCTTAGTCAAGATCAGACGGAAATGCACCTCGTCGTTCGGATTCGTCTATCCGTTCCCCGTCTTTAAGGCATACATACTCTCTCCAAGCATCTTTTCGCCTTTCACTTCACCAACTTTCCCCTAAACTCGGGTCGATCACACGAGTTATTACACGAGTTATTGGTTTATTCCCATATTCACCTCGGAGGACCAACACTACTACACTACTAATACACTACTACTACATACCTAAGGGCTACCTTGGCTACCTAGGCTCTACCTAACCCAATCCCATACCACTGCATTATTACCACTACTCATGCACATGCCGCTAACCCTTTGAACTGACCTAATTTCGGATTGGGTTCATAATTCCGTCTTACCGTTCGTCATTGTCTCTTATAATTATTTGATCACTTTCGTTGATTTTTTGTTATTCTTCACTTTTGAATTATTTGGAGTTTTCTTGCAATTGGACCTTTTTTACTAATACTTTGGTCTCTTATTACTTGACAGATCGTAAAAGTTAAAAGTTCGAGTCCACTCCGTTTGTTGGGAGAGACAGACAGGTTCAGGTACTTTCAAAAAATTAAAAAATTAAAAAAAGAAGGTACAAAGTACTTAACTGGGGTACTTTTTTTACAATCCATACAACAAATTCGCCCACCTGAGGGAACGAAAAACCCAGCCCAAGGACCGAGGACCAGGAAGGACCATTCTCAAGGGTCGCGGGTCCACTATATTCAGCACCAATCAGCACCAATCAGTATGAAGGGCGCCCTGGGCCGATGGCTAACAGGCACGACACGTACCCCATTTCCAGCGACTAATGACACCGAGCATCCGTTTAGCAGCCGCAGCAGCGCCGAAAATAATAATAATTCTGGCGCTGGCTCTGGCTCTGACCTCGCCGCTGCCGCTGCTCCTACACCAACTTCCTCACATTCCCTCACCTCGCCGTCACCTTCACCACAACCAGCAACTCCGGACGACCAATTTAATTTCCCCGGTCGCAATAATTATTTCGCTTCCGCATCCAACGGCGCATCTATCAACAACTCTGCTGCCGCATCTGCACCTGCATCCCCTCTCTCACTCTCCGCATCTAAACCAATAGACATAGCGACTAATAACCCAAGGATTCGAAACTCCAATTCCGCCTCGCCGCCTCCAGGCCAGCTTAACCCCACCAAATCCGACTGGCTTCAAGTTAACGTCGACGGCGACCTCGACCTCGAAATGACAACAGGTCCTGCGCTCGACTCGGCCGTGAGCCGTAGTCGCCAGGATTCCTTCGTCAGCGCTGGACCCAAGCCCATCTCTATGATCAACCCGAATCGCGAACAGGCTAATCGCGGCAGACGGGAGAGCTTGGCCGGTAGTTTGATGAACGGTATGAGTTGGGGCGGAGTCTCAGTCGGGAGCTTCATTAGAGATGAGTAAGTCACACTGATCTTTTTTTTCTTGTCTTAGAAAATTATCCTTTCTCTTTATCAATTCTCTTGTTTCTCATGTCCCCCCCCCCCCTTATGTTACTCATCGAGGTCACGCTCCTCGTTACGCAGCGCATCCGTTTTACCCGACCTTCTTGTTTTATATATAAATATTTTTTTCGAGACGTCTCTGTTTCTGTTTCCGTTCATGCATGTGAAAATCCTCCGATGGCAAGTTTGCTAACCATCATGTCTTGCGACGAATAGCCTCGTAATGACAGGCACGTCACCGTTCACCGGTGCTCATCAATCGCCCTCGTTCCACTCTAACTCGTACATTCCCAAGATGGAGGCCGAGTATCTGCGCAACTTCATATGTTGCGACTTGAAATTGGACACGATGCACGATCTGCTTCGCCACTATGAGACGGTCCACACGGGCCAAAATGCTCAGCCGAACCGGAATGGGTCTGGCATCCCAATGCCCCATAGGCTTTCTGCTAACAACCGACCGTCTATATCGATGGGAGTTGGACGACAGGATTCGCAGAGCTTTCAACATCAGACGCAGATGGGATCGAGCCAACGGTTCGGGAACATGGGAAGCAATCTCGGTTCCGGAATGGGCTTCGGTGGTATGCAGATGGGAAGACAATCTTCGGGGATGGATTCGAACGCTCAGAAGCGGAATCAGCAGTTGAACCGGATGCAGTCTAATGACGAGATGGACGCTGTTGGCGACATGGAAATGGATGATACTGTCGGTATGATGGAGATGGACGATAACCAACGAACCATCCAACAGACCCGACAAATGTTCGGGCAGCAACAGAGGCCTCAGCTATCATTGAGCACCCCAGGCTTGCAACATCAAGCTCTCCGAACGTCGCAGCCGTCCACGCCGGGTGCTGGTAACTTCGGCTTCCAGAATAACCCTACAGTCTCGTCAGTCAACACGCCTACCTTGACGACGCAACAAGCCGCATTAGGACAACAATTGGGTGGCAACAAGGACGGGATGGGAGAGATGGACTTCTCTTCGTTGGGTAACCTAAACCTCAACAATATGGGAGGAGGCTTTGACAGTTCTAACCTTTCAGAATACTTCATCGACGATCCGGCCAAGCGGCTTTACAGCCCCGGCGGTGGACCGGCAAGTCAGAGAGCGCTACAACAGCAGATGGCTCAATTCGGACTTGATGCAAGCCAGTTCGGAAACATCACGGATCCGAATCATTTAGCAGCGCTTCAACGTGCGATCGCGAATCCTGGATCTTTGGTAATTCCGCCAGAGGAGGACAAGCCCTTCAAGTGTCCAGTTATTGGATGCGAGAAGGCTTATAAGAACCAAAACGGCTTGAAGTAAGTTTAACTTTTTTGTCTATTTTTCCGCCTTGAGACTTTGTCTCCCCCCTCCGTCCCCCCATTTTGAATTTTCCGGCCCTTATCTATAACATGTCGCTAAATTGATTATGCAGGTACCACAAGCAACACGGCCACCAAAACCAGCAGCTCCATGAGAATGGAGACGGTTCTTTCTCCATCGTAAATCCCGAGACATCTGCCCCTTACCCTGGGGAGACGGGTATGGAGAAGGAGAAGCCACACAAGTGTGAATACTGCCACAAGCGCTACAAGAACTTAAACGGTCTCAAATACGTACGTCACCTCCTATTTTTATCTCTTTTACTATTTTATCTGAACCTACCTGTACCTAGGTAATAATATATTTATATGGAGACATAACTAACAATCGAACAGCACAAGCAACATTCATCTGCTTGCGAGATCCAAGCTCAAGCAGCCAATATCCGAGCCAACCTTGCTGCCAACAACCAGATGTCTTTCAACATGGCCAATATCAGTCACGGACTTCCCGGAATAGGCGAAGAGATGCAGTTATAGGAGCAGCTGGACCCTCTACCGCTTGCCAATGACAACGGTGCTTACTACTAATTCCTCGAGTTGCGACCCAGAGTTGATGGCCTTTATTCAACTGGAGGGTTTACTGGTCCTCGCATTGATTCTTCGGCATAGACGTGTTCATATAGACTGGATACCCCCTTACATACCTTGGCGACTGTACATAAGGCCATGATTTCTCTCGGTTCGGAAAAGTTTGTCCTTTACGACATCTTGGTGGCGTTCTTTGCTTCTTGCATAAGGCGTCCAATCCAAGATATACCCTCGATAGACTTCTATGCAGAACTCTACGTATCTTTTCATTGTTTCCCTTCTTCGTTTCACTTTACAAAGAGCTGGACGTATCGGCTCGGTCACCGGCCACGTATTCTCGTAATTATATGATTTCCACATCCCGCTTCTACGTCATTTCAAATCACGACAGTTTACCTTCCACGACTGGATCGAACATGGAAGATTTACAGAGCCGATGAGGAGATCACGAATTAAGGGAATGAGTCACGGAAACGATTGACATGCTCAGAGAATGAGATACGGCCGGTGAAGCGGCAGCGTAATGACGAGATCGCTATACTAGTGATCCCCAGTATGCTGCTGTTGTCATTGTTGTTTTTTATTCCTTGATTTCGTTGTGTTCTTCTTTTCTCTAAACAAAATGGGGATACGCTCGCTTACAGAGAATGTTGTGCCTCGCGGCCGATGGAAAAGAAAAAGCTATACCTTTTCCATCCTCTACGTCTTTGTTTAGGGAACGATCTGGGGGGGTAGCCAGGCGTTCCAGCGGTATATTATTTTTCAGTCTTACGATTTCGGCCCACACACGCAAAAAGAAAACTAAAAAGTTAAAAGGAAAGATCAGAGGGAAAAATAAAAAGGCGGGAGAAAAAGTACCTATAATTGACGTCTTCTAAGACGTGGGAAAAAAGGAAAGGGAAACTTTTGTTTATAGATGAGGAGAAGCTGGATATACCAGCGGCGACTTTCCTGTGTGTAACTAATGAATTCGTGGTGTTCTTCACGGCTCTACTCTACACCTATACCTACGTGCCCTTGATACTGAGTATATGACATGAGGTGTTCTATGATTGTGTTGTTCTAGTTGTAGGTAATACATATAAAGAGTACTTTGTCAAGTTATTGATAGAGACTATAGATTTGCTCCTCTTCGGATATTGTTGACTTTGTTTTCGTTTAATATGCCCCTGATCGGACATACGAGATCACATGCTTTACGACGAGTATGGGGAGAGGTATAATTGCCTATTAGCATCGTCCTACGGCAGTTCATGTCAGTCGCTTAGAGCACGTGGATGATAACATACGTCAGCTTACAGGATCTCTATTCGAACACGAGGTGATACAGAAGTATTAGTATGTATTACTACTGGAAGGTATTCTATTGTGCCGCCTCACTGACAAATCTGACCGGAGAAGAAAATGGCTTTCTTAGTACTAGGCCTAAAGTGCTTAGATAGCGCAGCCACTCAAGAATATTAGTTCCCACGGAGGTAAGTTGACGTCTATTGATTCCCGAGTCTAATATGAATGAATATGTCGCTTCGAGGCGTCCAAATGACGAATCTCTCGTGATCTATCACCTCAGACGCCACTCATCAGACTTTTTACTCAGCACTTTATCTATCCAAAAGCAAAAAATGGTTACCAATTCCCCGACTACACACACAATATCCTACCCCGGACCTTTTCTACGTACTTCTCCCACACGATACATGTCACTTTTCTCCAGATCGTGTGTCTCACACACGAAACCTACCTAATACACTACGATACATCCTCGGTAGTCTGACTTGGCAACACTACCAACCTTCCCATCCTAATAAGAACTTGTAGACGCTATATCACCTAACCGACCACATAATCCCAAACCGGCGCGTACGTCAACTTTAAAGCAGACCCACCTGAGCCGAGGGTTAAGCACAACGAAGCACGCGACATAAACCCACTCTACCTACTTAAACCTATCTACCTCCGCCCGAAGTCCACTTCACTCTCCCTCTTCTCCATGAAGTTAGATTCACCGAGAAATCCCCTCACCTTACCATCTCATCTCAATCTCCTCCTCCCCATACCTACCCCCCTACCCTTTATTTGCTACAACGTCTGGGGGGGACCCCTCCTCTAGAGTCCGAGGGCTTTATTTCTCTTTTACACTAGCTAGTACCATCTCGCCTTGCGCGCTTAATTAATTATCTAATTACTCGCACTTGTAATATAGGTCTCTCTGTCTGACCTACCTTTACCCACTTAACAAGTCTACTCCCTCTAGCGTAGCCCTCCTACCTAGCCTCATGTACTTAAAGTTCTGTTCCGGAAATACATTTCATCTAACCCTCTTACAATCCAACCAACTTAACTACCTGACCTAGCACCAAGTCCGTTTAGATCAGGTTCCTATAAACTTGCTCATAGCCTCATCCAGCCCCGTCCGTCCTCTCAGCTGACTTCACTTCCACACCTCCTTACCTAGGTACTTGGCCTATACGCACCTCACCTAGGTGCATGTCTACCCACTCACCAAGTTGCAGTGTACCTAATGTAACGCTTCTTCTCGGCGTTCTAGCCTCAACCACTAGCCTTCCCATGCCGCAACCGACGGAGGCTAATGCAGGGTCTGACTCGTGTAGTTAGCTTAGCTACCTTTAGCTAGATAGTTAAAGTACCCAAGCAATACCACTTCATCTCATGTAACGTACCTAACCTAGGCCTTATATCTAACATTACAACCCTAGGCCACACCGAGATCCGTACACTACTTAGGTACGTAGGTATTTACCTACACTAATTATTCTACATAGGTACTACACCCAAAATACTGCACGTATCGAATATTCTCGCCTAGCCCCAGCCTAACCGTCTCTCTAGCGTCCCTCGTGATTATCACAGGCGCAAAATCACAAGCCACATACGTCTTCGGCATACGTAAGACGAAACGAAAATGCCTTCGTTCGTCCATTGCAGGCTTAAGAGTCTTAGGTACTATTGATTATGGTATGCTATGTTATGTTATGAGAGAGGCATAGGCATATATGTATTAGGAGAAAAACACCATCACCTATTTATTTACTCTAGAGTACCTAAGCAGCCACCAAGTAGAGCGTGCACGCGCAAAAAAAAAAAAAAAAAAAAAAAAAAAAAAAAACTCCCTTTTTTCTCTCACAAACCACTCTCTAAGCAAAAAAAAAAAAAAGGGCATATCCTAGCCCTAATGCATCTTCACCCAATTCCCTTCTGTCATGACTTCTGTTCACTACTTGACCTGACCTGACCTAATCCGACCTAATCCTAACCAATCCATTTCTCTCCCCCGAGCGCCAAACCATGCTGAATTAAAACTCCAAAGTCCAACAAACCTCTACACGGCCACCCCTGTGTTCAGAAAAGAAGACACGTGCAAAAAAGACAAGAACTCGTATCCATGGCTTCGAACCGGAATACACTCCAGGTGCATCTCGAATATCCATAAAATGCAGCTGCCCCTTTCTTCTACGAGGTAAGCCGAAAAAAAGTGGGATTAAAAAAAGCCGTTATTCAACGTGTGTAGTCAAAGTCAAGTTCAATCAAAAGTGAAAATGTCCTGCCGCGAATCTGCCTCGCCGCAGTATCCCAAAAAGTCAGGCCATATCCATGCCTTCCGAGTCCTCGACGTCCGACGGTAGGGCTTGCGTATGGTCGCTACTCATGCTATCCTTCCGCGAGACGCCGGAGGTATCGAAACGGCCCCGGCAGTTATCCACGTACTCGAGTTCTTCGCCCGCGATGACTCGACCTTCCATATCGATCTCCTGCGACAGCTCCACAAGAGCTGATCGTGGGAGGCGTAGGAACCCTTGAGTGCGCACTATGCGGCCCCAGTGCGTCAGGCAGAATGACGCGGCCCGCTTGCGCAGCCACTCCTCACTCGCAAGTCCTGCGCAATACCAGATGATGCATGCGTGCTCTACGTCGAGTTCCTTTGAAAGTCTGTTGACGCAAAGGAGGCGCAGATGCGGTATGTTGTAGATATTCGACATTACTAATAAACCGGCAACATCTGAAAGGTCTGTTGGTCCGTCATCGTAGTGGATGCTATCCGTGTAGAGGTAGTGTAGGAAGGCCTTAACTACAGTGTAGGGTTCTGGGATATGCATCTTCTTGGTGTGGAATTCTGCCATCTGCGCATTGTATAAACGGGCAAAATGCGGCCATCGAGCCTGGAGGATTAGCTTATGTACATGGATAGGAGCGGAAGTGGGTGCGTCGGGCGTGAGCCAATTCTGGTCCATCGGCGACTCTCCTGCACGAATAAGACTAGAACCCATCATGTCATCATCGTCGTAGTCGTCACCAGCGAGAGCGGTGATAATAAAATCGGTTCCGCTTCCAGTCTCAGGCGGTTGGTTGAATAGTTTTGCAAGATCGTGTCCAAGTCCTTTCGACGGCTGATCCTGAATCCTGGCATGTGTGGTTGGTCTAGCGTACTCTGCTCGAGATTCGGAGGCTGCATTATTTCCTAGGAACCCATAGCGTCGTAGGTCAATTTCCATGATATCACTTAGATACTCCTCGAAGCCACCTGCTCCAACATCGTTGGCAGCGTCCGTTGGGCATCCTAGTAACCAGGCTTTGGTACCGTCCTCATTCATGGTGCAATAGTGCCATTGGTAACCTGGCTTAAAAATTTCACGACCTTCAGCCAATTTCTGCCATCGTAAAGTATTCAAGTCCAAAGCTGACAGAGAGCACTCTTTCGGAGTAATAGTCGCGACAGGGGTGACAAAATCTAGGAGATTCCCGGAAGAATAGATATGGAAATGAATACCGGAGCCTTGGGACGGAACGTTGCCTCCAGAGACGAATCTTAGAACGGAGATGGCACCAGGTGCCATTGGAACTTGCTTCTTCAAGTGGAACGACGGAGTGCTGACTTGAGCTGCTCGGATATTGGCTGCAAAGCCTGAGGCTGAGAGGGGTGGGGCTGTGCCTAGGGAATAAGGGGTCCGCGGGGTATCGCTTGAGCGGCTAGATATAGTGTGCCTATCAACGGTACTTCCCATTTGAGGCGGAGACTCAAAATCCGGGCTGCCTTTCAAATCTAGCCAGCAAAGGTCACCTATCTTATCCATATCTCTGCTTAGACCGCCGAACACCCAGATTCGGTCATTCCTGTGAAGAGTTAGCTTTGAGTTGTGATATGGAAAATGTATACGCACCATACGTAGGCCGAGTGGTCAAATCTAGGGACGAAACGCCAGGACCTCGACCAGGTATAAGTCTTCAGGTCAAGGTAGCAAATGTCCTCTGAGACATAACTCTCATGACCTGTAATGCCACCAATAATGAACAACTTGTCCTCGTGTAGTACAGCCGCATGTCTAGCTCGCCCCTTAGGGATGGGACCGGAAACCTGAGGCTGGGTCCAGTGGGCGCTCTTCAGATCGAATATTATCAAATCGGAGAGATACGTCCTATGTTCGTTCTCGCCACCGAAGACAAGAAGTTTATCACCCTGATACAAGGTCGCAGTGTGTCCTACCGATGCATGTAAGTCGAGGGTATACGCCATAAGACATTATAGTTTAACTTTACCCATTCTTACGCCAGGGATGTCTCCATAGTTATCGACAAGGCTCCATTGATGGCTGACGAGGTCTAGCTTCAATACATGGTTGTAGACCTCATCCGTGTACTGGTCAAATCCGCCAAAGGCATAGATTTGATTATTACCACAATATGTAACCGAAGCATTCACTAAGCAGGCGGGCCGCTGGCCAAGAGTTCGTGTGACCTTGGGCCGATAATTGTCCATTATAGCCCTGCTCTTCATAGGCGAGTTCGTCATGACGAATGTATTATTGGAGGATACGGTAGACATGGCGGATGCGGATACGGGAGTCGGCGCATTCGAAGTTGCAGGTGTGATAGCCGGTAAAGGAAGAGCCGGGTGTTGATGGTGCCCGTGGTGGTGGTGTGTTGAGCTAACGGGTCCACCAAAAAGGGAGTGAGCAATTGCGGACGAAGACGAGTTATGGGCCATGATTTTGGGCTGGGTTATTGTAAGGCAGCTAATTCACACAAGTTGCAAGGCTGCGGTGCGGATTAGAGAACGAGAGAAATGGATGACAAGGCTATCTCAACATTTCTATTCCCTTTGTTCGCAAAAGGGATTTGCGATGGAACGAGAAATTCTAGAAGGTCAGTCGATTCGATTCAATGAAGATTATAATACTAATGTGGATCTTTGAAGCTTGGAACATCGGGATGAAAAGGGCTTGTCGTGCTGTTGTATCCAATATTTCATCAAAGTTGGGGTGCAAGCGGTGCAAGCGTCAGGAGCAGTTTACCAATGGCAAGGGTTGTTTTCTTTCGCTATCTCCGGCGGTACAAGGGTTTGAAGACAATGGCCAGAGTTTGTCCAGCAAAGTTTATGGAAGTGGGGGGCTATGATTATGTAAATAGCAATGCGGCACTGTTAAAGCACTGTCAGATTGTTTCAACTTTTACGGTCAAACAGCAAATGTGGGACTTACCGGTATTGAATGACGCACAAGCCATCAAAGAAAAAGTTACATCGATACATTCACTAATACCTGAAATGGCTTGGGTAGGTGCGCATTGGTCTAGACTACATTCGGCGTAGTGCAACGAGTTGCGATGGACCATAGTGGTTGCCCTGCGCAACGAAAAAGCACTCTGATCCACTTGGAGTAAACATTTAAAGTCAACCAGTTCACAACGAATTCAACATTTGATTCTTCCCTTCACTACACTACAAACCTTTCACTCTCCTCATCTGCTCACCCTTAAATACTTCTCTGCTCTGCTATCAAATACTACTACAAAAGCCTTTCGCGCACAATACTTTCAAGTCCACTAGATCTCATCGCTGCTTACAGCCATTTGATCGCCCCTCCGACTTTAAAGCCAGTTTTACGCGAAGGCATACTTCGAAATATCGAACACCAGCGTATGATACTAACCAATAACCAAATCCAGGAACCATTAATTTGAGTCTCTTGGAGCTCGTTCGATTTATCGGAGCTCTCATCTACTCATATAAATACTCCTTCGGGACATTCGGTTGCTCTTGTCGGAGTTAACAGTTTCTCAATTCGATACAACAGTAATCGTCATATTCTAGAAAACCAGACATTATGGCATCAGTTGCAGTATCGACCCCTCTCAAGTCCCACAAGGGACTTTTCTCCTCCCGTACTGCCGGCGGACGGATGCCTCTCACACCATCCCCCCGTCAACGTACCACATCCAACAATGTTCCTATCAATGTGAACTTGTCTCCTTTCACACCCGACAGGAAGTCTTCTAGCCGCGAGGCATCCCGCCCAGCTAGCAAGTCAGTGTATGGAGGAAACCTATCAGCCCACCTTGCCAAGACAACCACAAGGTCAACCCACCGTAACTCCCCCAAGTCCAACCTAGCCTGCAGTGTTTCTTCTCCCCGCAAGGCTCTTGAGCTCGGTGTGTCCGACTTCACCCTTGTTGGCACAGGCCAAACCAAGACACCTTCAAAGACTAAGAAGACAACGGCGCCCGTACGACAAAAGGCCAGCAAGACCACCATCTCTTATGCTGCGGACCGATTCATTCCTAACCGAAGCAACAGCTCTGCTATTGCTAATGCTGGATCTGGAAAGCTTGATTCTCAAGAGAAGAAGAAGCAACGCTCAAGGGCTAATAGCGGCGAAGCCTCTGCTGTCCTATCTTCTGCTACCGATGATGCCATTGCTGCTCTTGAAAGCCTTAACATTGAAGAAGACAACAAAGCCACCAGCTACGCCCGCCCATCGCCTAACACGGTAGCTTATCAAGATTCCCTAGCAAATGCTTGCGGTGTTAACCTAAACACTCGCATCCTCCAATTCAAGCCTGCTCCCCCTGAGTCATCCAAGCCTATTGACCTTCGCCAACAATACAACCGACCACTCAAGTCGGCTGGCGCTAGCTCTGCCCAGTTCCGACGCCGCATTGCGACTACCCCCGAACGAGTCCTAGATGCTCCCGGCCTGATTGATGACTACTACTTGAACCTGCTTGACTGGAGTTCTGGTAACCAGGTTGCTATCGGCCTAGAGCGCAATGTCTACGTCTGGTCAGCTGATGAAGGCTCAGTGAGCTGCTTGTTGGAGACCAGCCCTGACACCTATGTCAGCAGCGTTAAGTGGTCTGGCGACGGTGCCTACGTTGGTGTTGGTCTTGGAACCGGTGAGGTCCAGATCTGGGACGTCGCCGAAGGCATGAAGGTTCGCAGCATGTTCGGTCACGACACCCGCGTTGGCGTCATGGGCTGGAACAAGCACCTTCTCTCTACCGGTGCCCGAAGTGGACTCGTGTACAATCACGATGTTCGTATTGCCGAGCACAAGGTGGCTGAACTCGTGTCTCACACTTCTGAGGTCTGCGGCCTTGAATGGCGATCTGACGGTGCCCAGCTTGCAACTGGAGGCAACGATAACCTCGTCTCTATCTGGGATGCTCGATCGCTAGCTGTCCCCAAGTTCACCAAGACCAACCACAAGGCAGCTGTCAAAGCTCTTGCCTGGTGCCCGTGGAACATGAACCTCCTTGCTACGGGGGGTGGCTCTTACGACCGCCACATTCACTTCTGGAACACTACTTCTGGCGCCAGAGTGAACAGCATCGATACCGGTTCTCAAGTCACCAGCCTCCGATGGAGCACTACCTACCGTGAGATTGTCAGCTCGAGCGGATTCCCTGACAACTCTCTCAGCATCTGGAGCTACCCTACTCTCGTCCGTAACGTCGAGATCCCTGCTCACGAGAGCCGAGTTCTCCACAGCTGCCTTAGCCCCGACGGACAAATGCTTGCTACTGCCGGTAAGTCACATCGCATATATCTTACTTCAACGCGTTGGATATTTACTAACATCTTGGAATAGCTGCCGATGAGAGCTTGAAGTTCTGGAAGGTGTTCGAGAAGAAGGCCGGCGCTACCGCTGGTGTTGGTGCTAGCGGCTCTTCCAGCAAGGCCCAAATGGCCAAGCAGATGACCATCCGATAAATCACCGTGTAGATCTCGTGAATGTCAGGAACATGGACAATGCTCAATCGAACAGTAGGTAGAATTTTGCTCTGGCATCTCTTGGTAACTGCATTTGGTGTCCCTTTAAGCATGGCGTTGGGGTATCCTCATGATAAAATAGACCTAGAAGGTTCTTTTAATCCGGATACGACATGGTCATGAAGTTACGAAGCGATAACGCGTGCTACGGGAGGCCGCAAGGATGGGGAATTACAATTAATCGTATTATAATTACGGAGTTTTACGGATTCAATTACGCATAATAATAGTTTGGGAATAAGGGATAGCTAGATAGTCTACATATCAATATAATACGAGATTGACTAGTAATATTTAATTATTTGCCATTATTACTTGAGTACCTACCTATCGTGGTCACAATGAATGAACATTGTTGTAATAATTATTTCAACTGATTTTTGATGTTTTGGCGTTTTGGTGTTTTGGTACCTCACATATAATATGTTTACCTAAATGGATAGTAAACATGGATCGTAGAGACACTGTCAAAACCAGTATCACTAAAGTGAAACCCCAAATTTAATAAAGTGAAACCCCATCCACTTTTCTGTATCGATAACACTTGGACAGCCACTCATATTAATTTCTATGGATATTTGTCCACTTTTCAACAAGAAAAGAATTCTAAACGGTCGCGTCTTGATTTTTTTTTCTTTTCGAATTGACGTTTGTTTTATCTCAGTAAACTCAGACCTCATCAGCCACTTGCGGTGGTTGCGCCACCGGACCGTTGGTCCGTGTGTTCGTACCTGTGGGGCACGATAGGCGCAGCTGGCTGGATGAGTTTTTTTGAGATGTCTGATTGGTCAAAAACGCTTGTGGCAAGTGAGGTACAAAAAATCGAACGCAAAATGTGGTTTGAGCTCGTTGAGATAACGTTTGTTAGAATAGCTTCATTTTTACTTAAGTTACATACAAATATTATTGGTATTTATATAATTTGCTATAATTTACAAAGTTTTTAAAAATTTTAATTATGGTTATAACATATTATTCAATTGAAACAAGTTTTTATAAAGTTTTAAAATTAATGGTTAAATCAATTACGTGTAATTTTTTAAAAATGAAGTTATTTTAATAAACGTTAATTCGAAAAAAAAAACAAAAATCAAAATGCGATCGTTTAAAAAATTTTTTTTATTAAAAAATGGATAAATATTTATAAAAATTAATATAAATGGTTGTTTAAATGTTATCGATATAAAAAAATGGATAAAATTTTATTTTATTAAATTTAAAATTTTATTTTAATAATATCGTGTTAAAATTCATGGTTAATAAATGAAATGTTATAAATTAAAACGATATCATTAAAATTAAATTTTAAATTTAATAAAATCAAATTTTATTTATTTTTTTATATTAATAAAATTATAAATAATTTTATATATTAATTTATATGGTTACGCGTCCGATTTTTAAAACACGTAAAATTTTTATTAATCGTGTTTTAAAAAAAATAATTAATTAAATTTATCAAATATTTTTAAAAAATAAAAATATAAATAAATAAATAAATAAATAAATAAATAAATAAATAAAAAAATAAAAAAATAAAAAAAAATTAATAATTTTTTATATATTATTAATTTATTTTCAATTGAATTGATTTAATTATAAATTTTTAAATTGATTTTTAAATTTAAATAATTTTACGTTTTTTAATTATATATTGTTTTTATAATAAATTTGATAATATTACGGTTATTAATTTGTAAATTTTATAAATTTTAAAAATTTTTACGAATTTTTACGAATATAAAATAAAAATTTATTATTATTAAATTATAAATTACATTATAAATTAAAATTATTATTAAAATTTTTATTATATGTAATATGTTATTTTAAAATGCGATCGAAAATTATTTTATATGTATTAAAAATAAAATAAATAATTATATAAATTAATATAAATGGTTATTTAAAATGTTATCGATATAAAAAAATGAATAAAATTTAATTTTATTAAATTTAAAGTTTGATTTTAATGATACCGAAATTAAAGTTGTTTTAATTAAATAATGTAATATTAAAAAGTGATAATGATGTTGATTTTCTAAGAACTTAATATGTGGGGCTAGGCTTTGAGATCCCAAATAATCAGTAACGTTAAAGTTAAAGATCAAATTTGATAAAGTCAAAACCCATCCATTTTTTCTGTATCGATAACACTTGGACAGCCATACATATTAATTTTTATGAATGTTTGTTCACCTTTTAACATCCTAAAAAATATTTTGCCCGGTCGCATTTTAAAAACAATCAATTGAATTAAACGAAAAAAAAAAAATATATATATATATATATATATAAGCTAACATTAGATTTTATATATTGTTAATTTATTTTTAATTAAATTGAATTAAGCTCTTTTTTTTTATTTTATTTTTTTTTTTTAAAAATGATATTTTAATCGGAATAGTTTCATTCTTAAATAACCTCGCGCCGCTAACTTGATTGGTTAAATTAGCTTGGCCACTAATTCTAAAGCTTTGTAAAAAGCTAAAACTACTGTTAAAACCTTTAAAAGCTCTATACGTGTTAGGAAGCGGACGAATTCCCATAGAAATTAATATGTATGGCTGTCCAAGTGTTATCGATACAGAAAAAGTGGATGGGTTTTGACTTTATCAAATTTGATCTTTGACTTTAGCGTTACTGCCAAATAATAGCCCATGCTTACGTAACACACCACAGTAGCATGTTTTGACGTTTGTTGGCAGTCATTACCTCATTTTATTTGATTTGACGTGCCGCGGCCGTGGTTTCAAGGTACGTACCAGGTTGCTTGAGCGGCGCAGTAACTTTTTAGGTACCTACATACTTACCCTCTATCTTATCTGGGGGCTACTAAGGCGATTAAGTAAGCGCGTAAGCGGCACTTTAACAAACCAAGCACTTCCAAGCCAACCTTCACGAGAACATCACTAACTAGCGACAACTCCACCGTCGGTCAAATCCGCTGCGCCAGTTTTACGACGCCAGAAAATTGCGTGCCAGTTACTAAATTGATATCAAGGAGACCAAAGACTAAATCTTGAGCCAGGTTTGAGAAGGGCGCACGAGGAGGAAAGCTTGGACGAAACCAAAAAAAAAAAAACGTTTTGGTTTTCCGTCTTCCGTACTTTTTTGCAACCGGGTTTTGACTCGCAAAGCCGCGTCCAAACCATCCACTCCCAACGCTTTTTTCGCAACTCTGCGACCTCGCAACCATCTGCGATACTGCAATTCTTTTCCCTTATTCAACTTGTGACCGTACCTACATTATTAGGTATTTTCCCACCTGCTCTCGTCAGACAGGCCCTTTTTCACGTAAAAACCATCAACTATAACAATCTTATTGCCGATAACCCGTACACAACTCTTCGGATCGACGCAAATAGTCGGTCAACCGCGCAAGTCCCTTCGTCACCATGTCTAACTCGCAGGTCGGCAACGTTTATCAACAGATCATCAACGATGTCCTCGAAGCTTCGCGAATCGATTTTGAGGAAGGCGGCGTGGACGAGGGCGTCTTAGAAGAACTGAAACGGGTGAGTAATTGATTTCTTTTTTCTTCTTTCCTCCCTACCACCGCTCTTTTCTCCCTTGAGTCGAGCGATGATCATCAAATAATTATTAGTGCATCGTCATCATTATTTATTTAAAATTTTGGATGGGGGATTTCCTTTCATTATTGGATATTTTTGGCTTTATTTTTCAAGATTTAATGGGTTGTCGACCAAGCCATGATGACAACTTACACTGGCAATTTGGCTGGTTTATAGGCGAGGCCGAGGTTGGTGAGAACTGGCGGATTTTGTGAGGGGCGGGCAGGCACTATTTGGGCTTTTTATGCCTCTGCGCATGCTGCAAATCTCCCAGTGACTCACGTCATTTCTTATTGGCTGGGACCCAGTCCACTCACGTGCCTCTTACTGTGCGCGTTTATCCTATCAGCTCATTCGTTGCATTCGATACTTTTGTTACTTTCACACTTCTCATCCCTTCTCCTTTTAAAACCCACCTTGCAGGGAACAATGCTTTCATTACCACCAAAAACTTCTCATGAAGTGACAAATGACTATGGATTAGTTAGCTAACGTCCTATTGTTAGGGGTGGCAGAAGAAGCTATCTCAACAGCAACTGGCTACGTTCCCCTGGGATCCCAAGCCAGATGCCCCTACTCCTGCGGCTGCTGCCGCTGCGTCTGCTGTTGCACCAGCCCCTGAGCCTATTCCCCAGGTCAACGGCTCCTCATTTATCCAGGAGCATGTTCCCCAGCCTCAGCCTCAACCCCAAGGTCTCACTATGCCCATGGCTGGAGGCCAGCCTTCGAATGGTCCTGGGATCAAATCCGAACCCAACGTCAAGACAGAGCCTGGTCTTGAAAATTCGCCTATGATGACCCAGACCACTCAGCAAAGTGGGCCCGGCGTTGTGCAAGAGCGCGTATCTCAGCAACTTCAATCCATGTATGGTGACCGCGCCGCAGCGTCTATCAACAAATTAAGAGAGCAGTCATTTCCTCAAAACCAACAGAGGCCTGGCAACCAACCTATCCCACAGAACTATCAAGGTCAATATCAGCAGGGTCACCCCCAACAACAGTACCGGCCTGGCATGCCCCCTAATGGACAACCACAGCAGCAGCCGCAGCAACAGCAGCAGCAGCAGCAACAACGTATGACCATGCCAAATGGACAGAGACCTACACAGTCTCAGATGGACGGTGCGGACGATACTGGAGACCATGTTGGTGTTATCCTGCGTCGTACCTCTGCTGGCGAAAATGTGGAGATGGGACGAGTTCAAATTGACAACTTGCTCCATGCTCAAATAGCCGCCAATGCCAAGGCTATGGAAGGTGGTGGCCTGATGCTTCCCCTCAAGCGCAAAGGCAAGAGCCAAGCCGTCTCGCAACACAGTACACCCTTGCCTGGCGGTATCTCTCAGTTTGACGGCACGGATGATGGTGTCAAAGATGAGGCATCTGATGACGCGGACGCTATCAACTCCGACCTCGACGATCCTGATGACAACATTGAAGATGATGACGAGGATGAAGACGGCGGCCATATCATGCTCTGCATGTATGACAAGGTCCAGCGAGTCAAGAACAAGTGGTAAGTCTTCATTGTATCGAGACGCAGATCCTATTATAGTTTACTCACAACGCAACAGGAAGTGTGTTCTCAAGGATGGCGTTCTTAGTGTGAACGGCAAGGATTACGTATTCCACAAGGCTACCGGCGAGTATGAATGGTGATTGTGAATCGGGCCTTACGCTGCCATGCCGGCACGATGTAGTACAAGAATTGCTTTCGTTTCGTCTTCGCTTATGGGCGCGTATTTGATTAACCTCAGTCGCGTCAGAATCCACCATTATGCGTTTTGATATTCTTCCCGTCTCCGACGAAAAGCATCTGGGCGATGATTACAGACGAAGGATCAAAAGTTGCCTTATTCGATATTAATGAGGTAGAGCTCGGATGAGTTTCACTAGAAAGCAAGTTTTCGTAAGGAGGCATGATTTGTTAAGGGATATCTCGTTGATATTTTCTTTTTTCCTCTTTTTGACACAGCATCGTATCCGTCGAGGGATTCTGATGATGAAAGTTAATCCCCGGGTTAGACATTTTGGTCGCCGGGATGAAAGACGTGCAAGGGGGATGCGGAATAGACCCCGACTACTACTCTCATCGATACGCATAGATAGTACTCCGGGACAGTTGTACTAATAGCAGTAATTTTTGCAATGAAATCTGGTTTATGAATGAAGTATGACTTTGGTTTGGTAAAAACCTGTGTGAATGTACCAATGCTAGACCGGCCGGCATCAAGGAGGGTATCGGATAGCTGCATTCGTTCTTAGGGTCTATCTTTAACAAGCTCCAAAGGATCTATAAGAATGAGGAGAGCAGGGATAGATGGAATATAAGTCAATAAATGAGGTCATTCTGTTGATCGATCTAGAACCATGTAAGCAAGCCTGACAGTAGCCATCTCTGTTAGGTATTGGGTGGTATTATGTAGATAGGTAGGTAGCTAAGAACCTGGCCGGTATCAGCGATGAACTTCGAAGCACCTACTACGAGAATAGCCCGGATACTTATTATCTAGGCCACATAAAGTAGGGAACGGAAGAAATTCCGGACCTAGCACTTAGGAAAGAGACGGCTACAGCAGTAGCTAACTACCTACCTATTTTGCATCATCTCGAGATGAAGAACCTATTAAACTATTTAATACTCACTTTGCACAAGAGTCTTAAACCTAATACAAGCTGCCTTAGGTAGTATTGCTGAACAAATTTATTCCCACTCATACCGTCGTAGTTGAAAACAAACGCGAACCTGAGGGAAGGGGTTGACTGTGATGCAATTACAACACCGGGCCTTTTCATTTTTTGATACCGAACCTGCTGTTTTCTTGCCCTTACATCAATCACATGTCTCCTGGGCGGCATATATGCAGGTGATGGCGTGTACGCTTTAAGATGCCCCTACCTACGCGACAGTGATAGTAGCATGGAACCTCTGTACATAAGAATAAAACCCCCCTATCTCATTAGCATACGCTTTCTCTGTCGCTACCCGCCCCCAATGAATACCTATGGGTAGTGCAGGGTTCTAAGCCGTTCCTAGGCCACTGTTTAGGTGCTTAGAGATAGCTTCTATCCCCTTAGAAGTATGCGCTATATGGGACTAATAGGGGTGAAACCACCTAGGGAACAGAAAATAACGGTGTTCCATTTATTTACTGTATCTTGACAGTTTTCAAGAAATGACGAACAGACTGCTCTTACAAGGCTGACTTGTAAGTTATTTACGAAGGGAAATTGCTCTTAATCAAATGCTTATCGATTTATGAGTAGCTACGGTCCATATATAAGATACTGAACTTAGAGTCTTAGCATAACAGTGACATTACCCAAGGTTGACTCATAGGAAAGTCAATAACTATGCTCCTTATCGCCAATTCCAAGGCAGTTTAAACTAGGTACCTATAGCTCGGAGTCATCGAAGTCAGTTACCTAGTTGTCACAACTCCGCCTTAGTTTCCGATGCCGAGAAACTCTGACAGACTTATACCTTCAACGAACGTCGTGAGAAACCCGACCCCCGGGGTTATGGAATTAGCAAGGAATGTTGGTTGCATTGGTATATTTTTTTTTTTTTTTAAAAAAAAAACCCCAAAAAAAACAAAACCGAAGCTCCACAACTGTAGAAACTGGTAGGTAACTAATCTGCCTTTTCTATTAGCTGCCGTCTAATCCCCGTGACCGGTATTACTACTACATACTACATATGCTATGTATGTACGTCGATCGTCGTCAAATCTATGAGATGCTTGCTTATGCAGCCAGCGTAAGTGGGTTTTGCTGGCTTGGACACTTTCATGGGTCTTCGAACCAGGTATTGTTTGTTTTGGATTCCATGATAACTAACTACCTACGGATAACCCTTTCAAAAGTAATGTCCATAGAGAGACCCTTGTCAGCCCCGACACGCACTGGCCAGGCTTGGCTACAGCTGCTAGTTGAAAAGTGCCATGTACCCCATTACTCTTTNTATATTTACAACGCAATTACTATGCTTATATATAAATCGTAAAATATTATAATTAAGTTTTTGATTTAAAGGGAAGATCTGAGTTTGTAAAAATATATTTCAAAAATTTTAGATCTTGNGTTTTGGCGAGAAATCAGTATAGTAAATAGGTTGAGTTCGAGATGTACATAAACTATAAACGGCGGCCGGCACTGGCCAGCTGCTGACAGTTTGACAGGGGCTTCCCTATGGACAAAACTTTTGAAAGGGTTATCCGTATGCTTGGGTGCCATACATAGGTACATATCTGTATGCTCCGAGGTAACTAGTGTATATCCGGATGGATAATTTATACAGATGTTTTATTTGACATAGGTTATCACTGGATAAAGAGCTAAGTCGCATGTGGAAGTTCGGCTCTTCGCGTGTATGGATATGCATCCTTCGTTATGCTGGCCGCGGCCGGCCTGCACGGCGTGACCCGTATAATGCCATCGACCAACACATAAATGCTATATAGTGTTGGTGTATTGGGAAATCGGGCGCTTCTGGTCTTCGTATGGCATCATTAGGTGGGACGTAGCCAGCTTTTTACCGACTATTATAGCCTAGGTGCCCTTCGCCTTGACCTGCCTCCTCTGTTAGATCTAACGAGGATTCCACGTGTACTATGTCTCGGGGTTTGTGGTAGTTAAGGCCCTGGCAAAGCCATGTGTTATGACTTCTGTCCCGGGCATCAACACGGACTCAAGCATCTCGTGTTTCGAAGCTCGGGATGTTGTTACGATATCACGACACTATTGGGTACCGTGGTGCTGGATCGCTCCTTTATTCCAATTTTAGTTGGTGTGATGTCTTCACCTATGCGCGCTACTCTGAAGGTTTGCTCGCAAGTACTGTACAATACTTACCACTTTCTTAGGCATTCCTGATTTCGCTATGAATTGCTTGTGTAAAAACTATCGTAGCCTGGGGTCGGGTTAATCAGCCTAGGCCACTTATCCTCTTCAACCATGTGGATTGCCTAGGACTTATGAAACTATCTAGGAGGCAGGCCAGGGTCTAACTAGGCGGTAAAGGGGTGGGAATGTGCGAGGCCTTAACTTCTCAAAGAAAAAAAAAAGCCTTAATTGCACATGCGCTTTGAAGCTTGGCACGCGCCAGTGCGAATCTTGCTTCCTGTGCAACTTTATCTGTGTTCTAGTTAACCGTTAGATCGATCGAACAAATAATGACGGTGTGGCGTTCGAAATATGCGGCTTATAGCAGCTGATGTTTGGTTTTACATAACCATGTAGTTAATTAGTAGTATCCTTATGTTTCTTGTTGGATATGAGCGACAAGGGTTAAAGCCGTGATCGTGCGAATCTTTGCAATTTACGTAATGGTGGAGTGTAGGTCAGTCCACGGTATGGATTTTTGGTATATAATGGTATGAGGATTGAGAATATGCACACTGTCGGCGAAACTCGTCTCCCGCGGACTGCCCGCGGTTTTCAGAGTTGTGTGTTGTGTGAATATCCATCCATCTGGAAAAAATGCGTGGTTGTAGTGTAAACACGAGGTTGACGGGTGAATTCCTCGAGCCTATGTAGCATGATCCTTAATGGATTCCATTTAGTCTATGTGGAGACTTAAAACCGTAGTTCTTACAGTTCCAGTTGTTATATGTCCATAGTAGGTACGACATGGATGATGTATTGATGTGGTACCGTAGGTAGTATGCGAAAACCGACAAGGGTTAAAAAGAGCTGGCGTAAAGTGCGGGACAAGCGGATGAAGAGTAAAATGGAGATTGGTAAAATTGGGTTGACCCGACAGACTGGTAACGAACGCTTGGGCGGTGAGACGTGAAGCTAATGGGGCCTGTTATATGTATGTAAAGACAGGCATTTCGGGATTTCTCCTCGGGCGTCCGGGCCTAACTAGGAAGCTCGATGTAACCTCGGCCGGTAGTGACAATTATGATTTGCAAGAAATCTCGACCTTTTGCATGCCAGGGTACCAAATTCTTCGCCCTACTTTATCGCACGCTCGGTAGACCCGTTACTCCCGGGGAAAAGAAGCTGAGAATCCCGGCTGACTGATAAAATCCTTCCTACAACTATCATCAAAACATTCCGATCACCTGATAAGAATTCTTCATGCACCTGGTCTCTTCCCACGCCTGCCCTAAGTTGGGGGCCTTTCCGAGATCCTAAGGATGGAGAAATGAATTAGTATGTTTATTCATATTCAAGAGGCGGTCAATCTGACAGATTGCCATGGAAGTCCCACGACAAGGTCGGCTGCGGCTGGGAATTTATCAACGTGCATTTCGTATGCGGCGGTCGCATAGCTAATTATTTCTAATTAGGCAGCTTAAATCTTCGGCTATAAGCGTCGACGGGAACGCCGTAGGAATATTTTCGCCAAGAGAAGAGCGCCCGAACGGTTTGTCTTATATTCGTGACTGATCAATAATATTGTATACTGTATAGGTTTCGTGTGCTATGTGGTAGTAATTAATTCTTGCTCGGTTACTTCTTAGCTACCAGCATGCAAAGCCACAGCTTGTTGGGGTATAGGTATGTATTGATAGGTACTGTACGTCCTCGCGAAGACCGTACGACATGTCATATAGATATAGAGACAATGAATAATTATCCAACGTCCACTTGTGAGTTTACCTAATGTAAGTTGCAGTTACATGGAGTTGGTAAGCTGGTAAGTCTAGGTAGATATTGCGCCGGGTTATCGCAGCTCCTGGTCTGTCTTCTGCGAGATCTATCCTGCTGGTCATCAATGCAGGTACCAGTAAAATAGCCGATTTCTTCTTTTGTAGGTAGTTGTAATTACAACGGACGACTTAGTCATTTGACATGCGGCCGGCCGTCGTAAAATCCACTTCGGTCGCTCGGCGTCCAATAAAATGCCACCGAGACAGCTTTAACATAAACAAGTGTCGTACATTCGTATTTGAAGGACCGATGAGTTAGGATGATGGAATAAAACACGAAAAAAAAATATTTATTCAGCTAATAAAGTTGGAATAACAGACTTTGTGCACCAGCATCAAGAGCCGTCCGCTCTTCGTGGTATAGTCCGATCCTAAAGTTGACGAGCATGTAACTTGAGATGTATGTACCGAAGTAATATATAGAACCTGACGTAAATGCATCAGGGATCGGCATTGTTCTAGCCCAGCAGTGGCTTCAGCTGAGTTTTCGGCTCGGTCGTGGCCTTGTCGGCTCAGTTTGTTTGAATCTCGGATGCAGACGCCGGGCCGAGAGCAGGGGTTATACCGGGTAGACGTGCATCTAAGCTGACCAGTTGCATTTACCTGGGTGTGAGTATGATCCAGTTTTCTCTACAATGGAGGTGAGAGAGATGACCTAGAACAAAGCTTTGGTGAGTATGGGGCGGTCAGGTCGCTGATCCGTCGGAAGCGGTTGTGGCATTTCTAGCTCTACAATGTCTTTACTAAAGATTTCTAGTCCCGAGACAATTGCCAGCGCAGCTTGAAATGGTGGAGAATGCCAAGACATAACTTAATTGCGTTCCGTAGTGTCGGGTTCGTCGCTGGTGTCATGATTGGCCTCCGTTACAAGGACTCTTCCGCGAATGCCTGATCAAGCCCATGTGAAGTCACTTGGCTTAGGATACTTATTAGACCCGGATACGATAGCTAGTAGCTGGTGATACGCGGTCTGAGCTAGTTGGTGAACGGTACGCTATAACATGGATTGGGGTTTGCACCAGATCCTAACAGACCCATTATACTAATGTGTCCGATATACCTAGGTCTCGTCGTAAAACTTGTGATATAGCCCTGTTGGTTAGAAGACATACTGTCCTCGGAACAAAGAATTGCGGTATTTCTGCTCGAATATCGGCGAAGACTATTTTTCTTTCTTTCTTTCCTTTTTTTTTTTTTTTTTTTTTTTTTTAATTTTTGAATCGCATTTCGTGACGATGCTGGAAGGAATAAGTTGACGGAGCCTAATTAAGGATAGTGACGCCGAAGTTGGTCATTATTCGGCAGATTCAGTATAAGATAGTTGCTTGATGTTGGCGGCAAGAGATATAACCGAGGGTCGGCGTAGTTGGTAACTCCTACATGAGATAGAATAGTTGCTTCGTTAGCAATGTAATATAGTAGGGGCCTGTATATACCGACACTACCATACGACGTTTTCCCATGCAAGGCAGGCTTAGATGGGATGGGCTAACGTAGTTGCATCTGCAAGTGCATGGCATGGCAAGTACCTGTTCGGTACCATTTTGAACCCCCCTGATCCCTATCAGGGACATATACTCCATATGTAGGCGATGATCTTTACCGTCGCTACCGTCCCTATGGTTCAACGCCCCACGATGTAAGGACGTGTTTCCATTCCTGACGAGTCGTCGACGTTTGCTTAAGTGATAGTGCAAATAAACTAAAATAGAAGCTAGTCTGCTTGTCGTGTCATCCTTTCTCTATTGTAAGCGATGCTCTCGGAAATTCTTTTTTCTTAGTTGACTTTGAAAAAAAAAAAAAAAAAAAAAAAAAAACTTCGTAGCTTAGGTGAGTAATACCTAGAGGCTAGAAGAGTCGACGCGAATGTATTTTCTGGCAAGTATATAACTACATAAGAGTACTATATTTTCGTTAATATCACTGGATGGTTCCAACGTTAGTGGTCCTACATGTGTTCTTATTAGCGTTGCTGCAGGTGGAAATGATGGTGTCCTGCGAGTAGAGGGTTGGTCGCGGCCAATAACCAAAAATCTACCTGGGAAGCGTTGCATTACGTGCCTTCTGTCAAGTTATTGGGGCAAAACAAGGAATACCTTGCGGAAAGCGGATGCCGGGGTCGTTGGTTATCCTAAAGGGGACCGCAAGTGACCAGTCATTGGTGGGAGTGCCTAGAAGCGAGAAAGTACTGTGACTTAGATCCGTACGGAGCCGTAAGTAAGACAGTCTCGTGGTCTGACTTCGAGGGGGCTCGTTACAAGCCGCAATCGCAAAGTAATGCATGTTCACGGGGTCCACTTGAGGAGGTCTTAAGTTGTTGTTGGTGTAGCCTTTCTAGGTTGCACTTTATATCGGCCTTATAATGGCGCATCAAGGCGAGCCTTCTCGAGGGCTTTTTGGCTTGGAAGAACATAATATGCTCCTTGACGTAGCAGATTACAATGTCTCGAAGACATCATATTGTTTGGTTGCTTGGCCTTGACGCCCCGGCAGGGGATCTCAATAGACGAAATCTAAGCTTTTCTAGCCGTGGAACCTGCCGTGTCTTCTCAAGATACAAGTTTACGAGTAAACGCTTAAAGCTACTAGCTACCAGGACTGCCGACGATACATGTCGCTACACATGTAACAGCTCCCAGTCAGTTTCTGTAGCACGCACACGTCCTCGGGCTCCAGATAGTATAAGGGCATGTACGATGGAAGCCATTGAGTAAGTGACAAGTCGGATAGGAAGCTATACTCGATGTGTTACTTACTGCCGCATCTCACAGACTCTACCACAAGATCGATCTTGTACTAGTACCTTACCTTTGAGCATTGTGTCACCACCGCACCGTCTAGGAGACACGACCCTCTGCGTCGGGACAGGGAGAGCGCTATATCGGTGGGGCTAGGTTTTAGCGGCCTGGGTCCTCCCGAAGCCTTACAGGAGCCACTTGACCCGTAACCAAGTGGACGGATTGAAGAAACACGGCAACGGGGTGTGTCATTACGTATGTATGTTTTGTTGGTAGTACAGTTCCCGAGACCGCTTGCTACGAGCTGAGACGGGTTCGAGTCGAGACACTTCGCCAAGAAATTATACCCGGCGCAGTTCTTATCCAACATCGTACGAATATTGCTCATATTGCTAACAATATATTATTTTAGTGGTCGTGATGGCTGTAGTGTAGTGAATTTCGGGTTAGGTCTTTCACTTACACGTAGTTGAAGAGTTGTCTCATGGGATGGCCCGGGTACGTGGAAGTTGTAGGGCGAGAAACTACATATAATTGGAGACCAGGGGCTCTCACATGTGTGTACCTGGCTGTACCTTGTTCGAGTATGTGCTTTGGGTGATTCAATGTTGTATTAGGTAGGTACCTACATACAGACCTACGGTACAACGCATGTTTAGCGCAGCTTCCTTGGCTGCTTTGAAGGACCCACCTATAACTTCTGCAAGATGCATGAGCTTTGTACTTAGGGAGTACATACATCTCTGTATATCTTCTGTATAGCAGCTGTGTCGTCGATTGATTGTACTGTACATCCTTCATCCATCTCTAGCCGGTGTGGAATATATGCACGCCCTACATGCATATTTCAAATGCATAGGTAGATATTATAAACTTCAAAAGTCGATGTTCCAACGTCCGTGTTAGTTTTTTTTTTTATTTTCCTCTTTTCCCCTTTCCACCTATGACCTATGACCTATGACCTATGACCTTTTGGTCTATGACTCGTAGCTTTTTACATATGTCCCCTTGTCGTTGGGAATCTCTCCAACTTTACTCTCCATTTCGACGTTAAAAAGTCTCGTTCGTCCATTATCATCTTCGTCTTCCCCCTTCCCTCTTTTATTTCCTCTCTTATTCATTCATTTCTCCCCACCGTTGTTGCGTCTTGCGTCTTGCGTGTCCAAGGAATACGGATCTGCATTACAGCTCGAAGTCCGGTACTTAGGCTATACTAGATGGTACCTAAAAAGCTAGGGTTGGCACTAAAATAATTTTATGTTGTACCTCGTTCGATTGAAACTCGGGTCGAAATACTAGTACATCTATTAGTACATTTTATCCCAGTCCCCACTACCTAACTACATAACTACCTACATAACTAACCGCTAAATCGCTAACCAACCCGCTAAACTGCCATCGTCACATATCATCTTCCAATCCGCGATTCTTCAGCAACGCGTACCTTTTACTTGTCCCTCGTTGTCTTGTCTTAACCTGTATTGTTTTATTTCCTCAATATCGCTCTCTATAACTTCTCTTGGCCCCCTCCGCTCCTTTCTAACTTCATCAAGTTTATACTCTTTTCTTTTTACCAGAAACTGTATTCAAAGCCAAGAACCGCTATCTTGATCTATCCGCCTTTTCTTGAAGCTATCCGTAGGACTTAGCGCATCGCCGACTCGAGCTGGTCGCCCTAGTCGCAACCCTCTTTCATACCTGCGCAGCACCTTTACAACAATTTCCTTTTGCTTGCGACCTTTTGCGCGTCTTTCCTGCGCCCCGACCGGGCTATACTGTGTCCGCCATGGCTCATAATGGCAACGGCTCTATTTACCCCCAAAATGGGTATGTTCGGCTGAACTCCATGTCTATAACCCAGTGCTCTAAGCTGTACTAATGATATACTTTTGTAACCATTTAGCGGACCAGTCTTACCTTCTTCCGTCTCGAGTCGAAACGAAAACAGAAAGCCGGAGGAGTGGTGGTACACGGAAAATGGACGCTCTTACGACACCTTCAGGAGGGGCAAGTATATGTTTCCAATGGACGAGGTATGGAGTCGATAGGGCAGGTTATCGTCAAAATTTCGACTAAGGTGCTTCTTCTAGGACGAAATGGATAGGATGGATATATTCCACAAATTCTTTCTGGTAGCGCGACAGGATAGCTCTCACTACGGAGGCCTATGCCAGCGTCCGTTGCCCCCAAATCCCCGAATATTAGATCTTGGATGTGGTACTGGAATCTGGGTGATTGATATGGCTGAGTGAGTCTCCTCTATGGTGGCAACAAAATACTAACTTTGTTCCTGGCTAACCTACTGGCCTCTTTATAGTCGCCATCAAGGACGAGCTAACATTCTAGGTTGGGACCTCTCTTTAATACAACCTCTCAGGTGCGATTCTAATATTGTCTTTGTAACCGTTCTTTTCACTGATTTGACATAGGATTCCGCCTGGTGTTGAGTTTCAGCGGCGTGATATCGAGGATCCTTGGACTGGCGTTGAAGAGAATTCTTTCGATCTCATTCATATGAAAATGCTCTCTGGGGGCATAGGAAATTGGATGTCTTTATACGACCGTATATTCAGGTACGGACCATGGTGGTGATCTGATCTGACCAGATGGCCTTCGTAGTCGCTAATCATTAATTGTGGCGGACAGATATCTCAAGCCTGGTACTGGACTCTTTGAACATGTGGAGATTGATCTTACGCCAAAATCAGCAGATGGCGAATTACCCGAGGATTCTCATCTTCGAATATGGGCGCGTGAGCTGACCGAGGCTATGGAGAGGGCTGGGCGACCTATAACAGTGAATCCCCACACTGTAGGAATGTTACAACGTCTCGGCTACGTTGACGTCGAGCAAACAAGCAAGCGAATCCCATTTAATTCTTGGCCTGATGATGTACAAGAAAAGGAGATGGGTAGGTGGTTCAATCTCGGAATTACAAAGGGGCTGCACGCCATAACAATAGCTCCTTTAACTAGAATGAACGGCTACGACCCGGAACATGTTGAGAACCTAATTTCAAAAGTGCGGAAGGAAATGTGCTCCCGCAGCTTGAGAGCTTACTGCACTATGTAAGTTTCGATGTCGCTACCCGCGTTGATGAAACTGATTCAGGGAGTAGGTACATCTGGACAGCACGAAGGCCATCTATACCCGGCCAACGAGCGTGATCGCTCCGGCTGCCTGCAACGCAACCATTGGACCGGTACCTATCTATCTACACGCCACTGCAACCAAGCAAGCTTCTGCTCGGTGATCTCTAAGGCTATATAGCCTATCTTGGACGTCCACAGCGCTTGCATAAGAGACGTATCACTTCTTTCCTATGCAGGCTCTCCCGCCTTTTTTGAGTCGATTTAGGAGCTACTGGGGGAGGCAGGCTCTGAGATCTTGCCCAACTCTTTTACTGCCCCCAATATCTCAACCATGAACCCTAACGACGATTGGGGGTTTGCAGCATTAGTCAGCTGTTTAAAGTCGACGGGCGAATATTCTTGAGAGTTGTGTCAAACAATGACTTCAGCTATGCAAGCCGGGTCATATTCTATGACCGCTACGATAGGTCATCCCATAGGACTTGTGGACCATTTTTTTGCTTTTCCCATAGCCCATTTGGCATATCCCTGCATAAGGAGCGAGGCCCGCATGCCCTTTTGCAACGGGCTCACGCACTTTTTTCTCCGGTATTGGCTAGATCCGGAGGTAATGCGTCTGCGCGTGCATACGCTGGACCAGCGCAGGTTATATTTGATGTACACTACTTTTTGCTCACGGTGCATTTTCCCGTTCTCGACTCGCAAATGACATGGACTTTTTACACTTTTAGCCTCGTCGACATCGCCAGTTTGACGTTTTTTTCTCATCTCGAACCCAAACCGTCTCGGTTCAGGATGTCACGCGCTTCCGGGGGACTATTCCAATTTAGGTGTACTGGTTGGTTGTTTATGTTTGGCGCAGGAGAAGTTGAGCCTTGAGCCAGGGAAAAAGGTAGCTTCATTGGCGGTGCGGACTTGGCACCTAAGCAATAAGGAGCGCATTTGGGCAGTAAGAGTCACACTGCTTTCTTCCGTCTTAGACGAAACGGCGCTCTGGGTCATCTCTGCATTACTTTCTCTTGATTGTGTGCATTGTACAGTCGGCGGGTGTTACGTTGTGTCGTGTTGCCTGGCGAGGGTGGGCGGTTTTGGAAAAGTTTGACCCGCAGGTGCGGCCGAGTTCAGGTCGGGGCGGCCATATGAGAGGCCTATATTATTTAATGTTGTTGTTATTGCCATAATAGCAATAACCCGTTGGCAGTAAATATTTTGCTTCTCGTGTAAATGATAACATTTATTTGAGAAATTCCGACCATTGTCGAGCTGGCCTCTCAATCCTCATATCTTTTTTTTCTCTTTCTTGTATTATGTGACTGAATCTATTCTATGCCTGGCAATGTAGCTACATAAACCCGGCGAGCACCGAGTCTCTCGTCTGACCAACAATATGATGTTCTCAGGATGGTTTTATCGGCACAGCTCCCGTATTACGCCCGTAGGCATTTCGATTACCTATACGCGCTAATCTGTAACAACGACGATCTACAATCCACATCAAGCATACCATGTTCCCCTTTTGATTACTGTGCGTGGGCAGATTCATTTCGCATTGGGAGATCCATGAATAACCCAATTTGTATATTCCACTGCATATCATATAGCTACCAGAGTGAATTTCTATGTGGCTTTCTTTCCCCCTTGGGGAGGGGTGTGTTTTCCATTGGAACTTTCTGTTCAGCTTCCAATGCGACTCTACGCGCCTAATCTTCAACGTTACCTTTCTCCAACCAGGGTTTAGGCTCATCGCTTCGAAACCAGTCGCCCGGGTTATAGATGATGAAAAAGGAGCCACACTCTATATCCACGGCTCTGTTGCTGCACGTTTGAATGACGCACGTCTGAGGCGCGCTTCTGACATATGTTGTTGTTGTTGTGTTGTATTGTATTATTCTCTTCAACCTCGTTTCTTTCCTCTTTTAAACAAAACCCCCCCAAAAAGGATCAACCTCGATCTGCACCTGACTTTGTCTTTTGTTATTTCCTGGATAGAACTAAAACTCCACCTCGGCCGGCTTCATAAAAAAGGGGGGAGGATTGGGGTCCGTTCGTGGCTGCCATCGTCGCTTTCTCGATCACACCTTACCATCTCTTCCTGGCTACCTGATCGTAGATAGTGACGATGGCGGACTTACATAGGCGGGCACGGGTAGAGGCGAGTACCACCACACCAATCCAAGGAGGTAGGTATTGCACACGCCACCTTAATAGGCGGACGAAGGGTTATAGGGACGGCATCCCACCCCTTAAGTAACTATCGGCCGGGCCGACATTGTCTAGCCTCTGATGCTATCCGATAGTCATTCCAATGGGTGGAGTCTCGGGAAGGGGCTTGTGTTGCTCCGTAACTGGCTGGGCTTATTCTTATTCGATCGCTAGTATTACATATTGTATACCGCACCACGATACCTATTGCGGTATACCAGTTCGATTCGTGTGCATGGATATAGTATGTATGGGGTATGGAAGTCTAGGGTTATAGGTATATTGTATTATATGCAGTAGCGTATAGGATAGTTAGGTTAGGTAGTTATTCCTTACTTTTCTTTTCTTTGCTTGCTTGCTTGACTTTGCCTGCCACGTTCCATCCTCTAAGGAGGTCAGCAGATCTACCCTCTTCATGCAGTTGGTTCCTTATATTATCACCGTACATCACATACGAAAACATATAATTTGCTTTCCGCTCTCTCTGCACCCCCCAGTCTTCCTTCCTTACGAACAAAAAAACATGTCATGCTGCTCGTTATGCAGTTGGTACCGCGTCGCATCTGAAGGATGTCGCCTTTTTTTTTTTTTTTTTTTTTTTTTTCCCTCTCTTACTGAGGTGGAGGCGGACAGGGTGAAGCAAGCAAGAAAGGCAAGCGAGTGAGCGAACGAACGGGCGGGTAAAGGGAGCCCGTCCCGGCCACCGATTCAATGCTCCCTTTCTATCTTTCTACTTCTCCCCCCCTTGGAAATCTCCAAAGTCCCATCAGTATTTACGCGACTTACACATCTCTCAAGTCTACTATCCTCTCTCTTAAATTGACCTAGCGACGTTGTACGAGCTACAAAGTAGGTGTTCGTTTACGGATCACCAGTGTTCCAGAATACCGGCGCCGGGGTTGGCCCACTCTCCCACCCCCTTCCCCCCTTCTCGTTTCCTTGTTATTTACCTACACGATGGATTCTCGGCAATCCTACATTCGGACCAACAGGTATCAACGGGCCTCGGCACTTTTTGGTTCTAATTCGATTAGGCCATGGTGAGAAGAGTGAGTGGTAGTAGTAGTAGGAAGGCCGGCCGATATCTTGCGCGTATTTAGACCGGGCTAGTCAGCTAGGTTTCTTGCTACTAACAAGTGGCCAGGGGCTAGTTAGTATCAACCACCAGACTTACACCTATCTAACACACGGAATCGTTACTTTTTATATTCCAGTCGATGAATGCTACCTACATCATCATATTCTCTATACCAACAACATTACCGTATAATTGTTGATCTTGAATATGAGAATCTTTTTTCAATCGCTATCGTTTTATCCCTTGAAGAAAATACATAATGAGGCTCCATCTACGGTTATCATAATCATAATGATACCTTCCCAACGGCACCTCCCGCCCCTCCTGCTGTGCCCCTTGGATACTTACCGTAAGCCGTCACCTGAGCGGCCTAACACCCAACCAAGACCGATAATTCCCACGTACATACACAAAGAGACCAAAGGTTGGTTCGAGCCAGAGAAAAAGAACACACACCTTTCTAATCACATGCATATATACCTACATACATACCTCAGGTTGTCACTGACGAGAGCTGACCGGTATATTTCGATATGATATGTAAGAAATCGATCGGGTCATCATCATCATTATTTATTACTTCGCCTCGAGCGCTTGTCTTGTTCGGATTGGGTTAATAAGTAAAGGGTACCTAACCTAAGTAGGCCCAAGGCTGTGACAATGACGTTACGCAAACAAAGATATATATATATATATATATATATAAAAGGAACCAACAACCCACCCAGGTGAGCGGAGGGAAACACAAGCTTTCGTATATTCGACATTGAGTAAAGTCCAAGGTGAGCCGTCGAGGAGAGGCTGGTTGGCAGCTAGGTGAAATAAGACGCGGTGGGCAATTACTTTAATTCGTTTGACAGCAGGATTTTCCCATCTTGATGCAATGTTCGTATAGGTTATTGTACAGGATGACACATGAACAAATGAAAAAATATAATATGGTTCGGCGGCTCAAGA
This sequence comes from Daldinia sp. EC12, assembly GCA_002120325.1. NCBI lineage: Eukaryota > Fungi > Ascomycota > Sordariomycetes > Xylariales > Hypoxylaceae > Daldinia > Daldinia sp. EC12. Next base: position 692,927 of record KZ112929.1, read on the forward strand.
GCGCTGCGAAGGGGGGCGAGAGTGAAAATATACAGGGTGTGAGGACGAAAACTCGTTCCCAGCTCCGGCCTTTTCTCTTCCCTTGATATTTTCTTTTTTCCACGATGATGCCGCAGCCGACTTATGGAGACGGCTCTGATTCTTCCTGTTATAAGGGTCCTATGGCTACCTCCAGCAGTGTCTAATAAGAGAGACCGAACTCGGACCTTTCGTCCCTTCGTATTACCCACATGTATATTTTCCTCGAATGCAAGAACGACAACCCACCCCGTCTATAGCGTTCCCCCATCCATGCGTAATACAAGAGGTATCTTCGTTTATCATTCTCTCAGGAAGCCCGCCTTTAGTGGTGCTCGGCGTGAGAGCCGCCGTGGTACCCAATTATCTTGAAACGGCCAATCATCTCGCCGACGGTGAAAAAGCCAATGCATTCCGCGAGCACGACGCCAGTAGTAATAAGCTGAGCTCTGCTGATATTTCTCGCTTGCTGGACGATAGTAGCGGGTTGGTCCGCAATCTTGGAGGCCGTCTGGAGCAGACCGTTCGGGTTCTTTGCGGATTTCAACAAGTTCTGCCAGTAGCTCTGGACGGTGGTGAGAGAACTACGTATATCTCGTTAGACCTACAAGGACATATTCATATAAAGGATAATACCTCGTGACTCACGGTGGCGACATTTGCTGGCCTCTGAAGACGATCTTGGCAAGTTCCGCTCCGACCTTAGAATAGTAGACAACCGTAGGTACTGATTCTGCAAATCCAAAAGCATCAGCCTCTATCCATACCAAACGCACATGCGTCTCCTCTTTAAGTGACCCGTAATGATATCACATTGGTTCCACGTACTCTCAAGATATGCGACTAATCTTCCAGTGCGACCACCGACTTTGCCCAGCGAGTTCGCAATCCCCTTAGCAGCACCTGCAATGGCCGGTCCAGCCGTCGAGGTGACCCTTGAGAGACCTTGCGCTGCCTTGGCCGAGTATTCGGAAGCTTTTGCCGCATATTGGGAGGCAGTCTGGGAAGCGTTCGAGGAGGCTTTCGATGCTGTCTCCTTGGCCGTCTCTTTGGCCGCTTCGGAAGCCTTAGTGGTGGTGGTGGACTCGAACCTTCGGGCCGCCATGCGACCCCAAGCTCCTGATTGCCGAAGCAGGGGACGTGCGAGAGCGGACGACATTGCTGGGACTCGGGGGTATTCGGGGGGTTATACTCTCGAGGCTTTTTGCGAGTAAAGAGGCCTAAGGTCGTGTCGATTGACCGGAGAATTAAATTGGAGGGCGGTTGCGGAGGGGAAGAGGGGGTGAGGGGTGAGTTCGCAAGGGTCGTCGTCGGTGGTAGAAAGCTGTGTTTTCTCGCACTGGAAAAAAAAAGCACTCAAAGGGTTCTAAATCGGCTGTTCGAAAAATGTACCCGCGGCGGAAAAACCCGATCCGAACTTTGGACCTCAAGGTCAAGAAACCTAGGTACAACGGTACCCGAGGATCTAGATCAATTGACCAATCAAGTTGTAAGTAATCAAGGAGAGCTCCATATTAATACATAGGTAGGTACCTACATAGTAAAAGTTAAAGTCGTCCCAGCCTTACTTCAACTTTCACTTTTCAACTTCATTATTTTTTATATCATTGCCAATCATACATCGAATTCCTAATATTCTATCATTTGACTTAATAAGGTAGTCTTTATTATACTTTATTTCGTATCATTAAGCTGAGAGGATGTCTATATTCCTTGAAACTCACTTCCCCATAGCCTTGCTCCCTTGACCCCCTTTAACTATATGACGAATCTAAATCTAGTTAATCAAGACTTTGAATCTGAACTTTGATGGCTCCCGTCTTAGGATCTGCTGCCGTATTGAAGGCTTCAAGGGCATCTTCAAGTTTGAATCGATGAGTAACGAGTTTCGAGAGGTCTACTACGCCGTTCTCGACCAAACGAATGGCTCGAGGCCATGTGTTGCAGTATCGGTATTGTAACTGTACGTCCACCTCTCGAGTGCTGGCTCGCATAAAGGGGAAGTTGATCTCGTTCTTTCCAACACCGGTAATGAATACCTTGCCGCCAAATTTAACAGCCCAAACGGCCGCTGCTATACTGCTTTCCACTCCAGTACACTCTATAGCTAGAGAAGGCTCGATGCCACCAAAAGATTCCACTATCTTCTTGGCCGACTCTTCTGGGCTGGCCCTCTCTACTTTATGCGTTATAACCGACGGGCAGATCTCCTTGGCGAACTTAAGACGTCCTTCGTCAATGTCGGTGATAACTAGGGGGCAAGCGCCAGCTGCTTGACAACAAAGCAATGTGATCAGACCAATTGGCCCAGCACCGCAAATCAGTACCGGATCGCCAAGATTAACACCGGCTCTTTGCATACCAGCCAGTGCGACGCTTAGAGGCTCTAACATCGCACCGTTCTCGTATGACATATTTCCAATCTTGTGACACCAGATGGCTGGGTGGTTTACGTATCTCCTTAATAAACCAGGAACCGGGGGCGTCGATAGGAATTGGACCTTCTCGCAACCGTTGTAACGGCCCGTTAGGCAAGGCTCGCATTCGTTGCAGATAATGTTCGGTTCTATTGCGACTCGGTCTCCAACTTTCAGATGTGTCACGGACGGATGCACCGCGATAACCTGACCAGCTGATTCGTGTCCCAGGATATGATCTCCCTCCACGATCATAGGCCCGATGCATCCTGCGTGCCAGAAGTGGACATCGGAGCTGTGTAACAATTAGCAAGACAGTTTCATTCGTCTCGTACAAATACTACTAACCCGCATATTCCAGTGCTCTTGATAGCAACAGTAACCTCACCAGGTTTCAGGCTCTCTCCCTTTTGCACATCCTCTACTGTTGGCTCTGCCTCGTTGATCCATAGCTTGTGGGCGGGGTTCGTGAAGACGGCAATATTGGCCTTGGAAGGCTTCACAACAGTCTCAACTGTGGTCGAACTCATGTTGGCGACTTCGAGAAGGAATTGAAGCAAGACAAAGGACGAGGAGAGGAGGAGACAAGGTTCAAGGAGAGTTGCGACCTACATACTTAGGAGGGGGAGCTCAAAGGAGGGGCCTGGTCATTATTATGTTCTCCGACCCCTTCGCTTCGGTTCCCCAGTATTTTGAGAAATTCTAGACTTTGGAACCGAAAGTGGCTGATCTAAGACGATGTCGGATAAGTCTTGTCATCTAGCTCGTGGTCTAATACGGCCACCGAACTGTGGCACCGCATGGATCGGACACTATATCTACATCGGGACTATATATCGTCGTCGCGTACAGGTATAAAATCGTAGTAGGGCCAATGCTTATGGGCTATTGTGAGTTGCTTGTTCGTCTATGTGCATGAGAGGGGATGTGGGGTGCTCAATTGGGGCTAGCAATACGATGACGTTCGGCTGCTATACGTCCGATTAAAATGGGGGATATGGAGACGGAGAAGTTTGTCCTCTTTACCGCACCAATTATTCTCGTCGTATAGCGCATCGTCAAGGTCTCATCCCCGCAAAAACCTCTATCATGTGGTGGGCAGTACAGTAGTGCGCCCTCACGGCGGGTAACTAGCTTCGGATGTCGGCCGCAGGAACAGTTTTATTAGTTTTGCTAACAGATAGTTACTTATTCTCTATAGGCGCGCTATGTAGCAACAACCATGAAAAGCAAGTATCGTGATATTCACCGTCTATCACCATCACCGTCACCTGGCATGTCAAAAAATTTTTCTTCTAAGTGGATGCTTTCCACGTGTTCCCGTGTCTTTGCGCAACTGAATGTCGAGTTGAATAAATTTATAAATTTTGTTTATATTTCGTTTCCGGCAACGAATAGCCCCGCGAATGAGAAATCTTACATAGTATATAACGTGCGCATTAGATCTGGAAATCCAATGACTGCTTCTACATACATCTAGCATGGAGCATGGATCTGCGGTCGCTTTGCATATATGCGATTACAACAAGGCCCCAATCCCGTCCCCTGGTTCCTGAGGATTCGCTTAACATGGAGGTCGGTGATTATAAAGGTACCTCTTCGGTCTTAGTAGCGGGCCACTAACTTACTGGCTACCTACTGACTTGTGGGAACAGTAAATAAATATTATAGCATTATTGAATGCTAAAAAGTAAAAATATAGAATTGATACATAGGTAGGTAGGTAGGTAATTCTTGGGATAGTAAGCTAGTGAGTTACAACATTAGTAACTTAGTGGCGAAGCCCTCGATGTACTACCTAATTGATGTTACCTGGCTTCTGGTTTGTTATGTACTGCACCAGCCACATTCTCTGTACCTATCTGAAACCAATTGAGGGGGCGAAATTTTGTCATCCATCAGGACGTAATGTCGATATCAGGCAGCATTTCTCATCCCGTCATCCCGTCATACGCCAAAATTGATCTAAATAATTGCTTAACTTTATCCCAACTATAATCAACCACCGTCAACCCTGTTACTTTACTAGCTTCACTCAATAAACCAAGTACACACATACACACATATATATATATACCTTAGTAGTTATATGTAATAGAAAGTAGGTAGTTATCTATTGCTTGCCGCCTTATGCATTTACGTCTTCCTTATTTTAACAAGTAGCTAGCAACCCTAAGCAAAGAAAATGAATAACGGCAAATTCAAAAGCGGCGCCAGCTATATAGCTCGCCTCGAGCAGTTCAATCAATTTGATAAAGAAAGAGAAGATATGATTAAAGAATTAATAGCTCAAAACGAAGATCTTGAAAAGCGACTCGAGACTAAATGTAAAGAATACGATAATGAGGTTCAGACACGCACTATATACCAGGCTCGAGCCAATGATGTTACCATTCAGCTCACTGATATTAAACATAAAATGGTAAATAATTTTTTGTTACCTAAGATTTTTACACAATCTGTAATTATGTAATACTAAAGCCGCTCAGGATGTTAATTCTTTTGTTATTGCTATTATCGACGGCGACGGCGCTGTTTTTCGCGATGATTGGATTAGGAAAGGTGAAGACGGCGGCGCTATGGCTGCTCATCAATTACGCGACGACATTAAGAAGCATCTCAAAGAATCTCATCCCAACGTTAACGTCGAAACCTGGCATGTAATGGTTCAAGTTGTTCTTAATCTCGAAGGTCTTTCCAGGAAACTTTTCTGCGTTGACCTAGCCAAGAGCATGAGTGAGCTATCTGCTTTCGCGCGCGGCTTTAGTCGTGCTCAGGGGCTTTTTTCTTTTATCGACGTTGGTAAGGGCAAGGAGCAGGCTGATTTTAAAGTCCGCGAAACCTTGCGGTTGATGGTGCACAACCTTCAGTGCAAGCATATTATCTTCGGGCCTTGCCACGACAAGGGCTATATCGTCGAACTCAGGCCCTATCAGCTTGAGACGTCTATCTGTAACAAAATCAGTCTGCTTGAAACTACCCAACCTCCTCGCGAGTTTGGAGAGCTGGTGTTTCGCAGAGTTAGGTTTAACGACGTCTTTCGTTCTGAACTCCTTCCGGAGGGCTGGCTTCCTCCAACTCCCCCGCCGTCGACAGGCAAGCCAGCCCCGGTCACACCAATATCGGCTACTAAGCCAACTAGCTACGCCGGCATGGCCTCGTGGACCAGCACGGTACCATTTGTCAATAGCTTCAAGAGGCCCGCGACCACCCCGGTGAAATCATTAAAGGCGTCTCCCCGCAAATTCTACTACGTCAATGCCGAGGGTCAGCGTGTCGATGGTCCATTACCGCAGGCCGATGCCTACTCTGAGCAGCGCTTCAAAGAGCGTTGCGAAGAAGAGGGTAACAGGAAGCCCTGCAATAGGTACCATCTACACGGTATCTGCGAGGAAAATTCATGCTTGTATTACCACGGTGAACCCCTTAGCTTGGGTGAGCAGCTTATCTTACGAATTAAAGCCAGAGGCTCCTTATGCAATTACAAGGGCTCTTGTAAGAGTGTCGATTGCTACTGGGGCCACCATTGCAGGTACCAGAAGTGTCAAAGGCTTAATTGCGCTTTTGCTACTACACATGGGATAGACCAGGTAAATTGTCCTCTTTTCCCCCCACGTGCTCCTACAATACTTGTATCGAAAGTGGACATACTTTCTCTACGAGGCGATCAATCTCCTATTCCCAGGGGATAATCCCTATTTCCTGTTACCATCAGCACATGCCGCCTCCATTCTGCCCTAGCCACCACGCCTACCTTTTCCAACCGTCCCTCAGATATTCCAGTGTGGAATCCCGCTAATACAAAAACAGGTTCCAGCAGAGAAAGTTTACGAAGATGGCTCGCGAGAGCCTCTGTCTCCACAGATCGTATGATGAGCCAAATGCAAGTGCTCATGCGGAAGCAAGGTCTTCTTCGCGATTGGATCTACTTACACATTTAAAATCAAACGGGGTATGAAGAAGGAGCCATGATCGATGCGTTATATTTTATTATTTATTATTATTTCTCCTTTTTGGGGACGGTGACTTAGGTACGAACCAATTATGGTAATGAACGTTGTTGGGCCTAAATTGTAAGCCATGTGCAGCTGCTTGGTAGCTCTGCCGGATATACCGGGTGCATCAGATGTTGCTATTGTTTCAATTGACCTTCGGTTTCATGTTTGAAATTTGGACTCATCGTTTACTTCATCTTTTATTTCATCTTTGTATTTTTTCTCTCTTCGGATTATCTTTCTGTTTACGCTCGTTCTTAGACCTCTGAAAGATGAACACGTGCGTATCATACAATGCTTGCAGGGCTGTGAGGTGTTCATGGACACCTAGGAATCGGAAGAATAAGTTTCCACTACACTTCTTTGGCTCCATTGTTGACCTTCGGCTTTCTGTGCTGTTATGATTGTTTAGGTATGTTAAGGTAGATGCTGCTCAGATTAGTGCAGTATTACGTAGGAGAGACAAAGGCCATAGACACAAGTAATAAATGTCTCTATTTCCCTTGTATTAGAACAATTGAATTGTGTATTCTTACCCCTGGCGATATTGCATGTTACTGAACAATGTCTTTGACCAGAGATATGAACTGCCAAAGTCGTTAGTACAAGACTATAGTACCAGGCCTACCATATAATACGCTCTTCGAGAAATAAAGTGATTGTAATTAGACTTTCTAGATATTGTGCTAACGAGTGTCAAGATATAAGCATTGCTTCCTGCTCAAGTCTCTTTTCGTTTTCCTCATCGCAAAGCACAGGGCTCACTTCAGGGAACGCCTACAGCACATAATCAATCTAAACTAATTCTTACCAGTATAAACGAATCTATTCAAAAATGGCGTCTCCAGATCCAAATGCGCTCCAGCTCCGCTCGAGCGACGGCGTGCTCGTCCCCATCTCTTACAAGGCCGCGCAGCAGTCGCAGATCCTCGCGCACATGATCGAAGACGTGGACGCGCACGGCATGACCGAGATCCCCATCACGGAAGTGGACGGGGAGACCCTCAAGATCATCGTCGAATGGTGCGTAGCGAAAGCCAAGGAGGTCGCCGCCGAGCTAGCCCGCCTCGAAGCCGCAAACGTCGAAAAGGCGCGGAGAAGACACGAGCGCGCGCAAGCCCGGGCCGCCGCAAAAGAAGCCCGCCGCGCCGAGAGGGCCGCTGCGTACGAGCGAGGCGAGGAAATGCAGGAAAGCGAGCCGGAGTCCGAAGGGTCGGACTCGTCGTCGAACGCGGGGCCGCGGCCCCTCATCGAGGCGGAGGACCCGCACGCGCCGATAATCGACGAGGAGCCGTTCGTGCCGCCGCGGTGGCGCGACAACTTCCTCAAGAACCTCTCCAAGGAGCAGATCTTCAACCTTATCACGGCCGCCAACTTCTTCGACATTCACGACCTCTTCGAGGCCTGCGCCAAGACCATCGCCGACACCATCATGTCCATGTCCGTCGAGGAGATGCGCGGCTACTTCGACGTCCAGGGCGACTTCACCGCCGCGGAGGAGGCCCAGATGACCCAGGACTACGGCTGGACGGAGCCTTGATTTCGCTTCATTGTCGTTTTTACTTTTTAAAAATCGTGATACACTCGTCTGCTCGTCTGCTCGTGTGGAGGAGTGGGACCGTGGTAGTTACTAGACTTAAATAGCCCCTATTTTAGCGCCAACCTCTGCAAATAATGTAACAATGGACAAAACAAATTGCATAATCAATTTATTGTATCTTTTTACAAGAGTATTGTTAACTGTTTCCTGTGTGATTATTCTTTTTATGGTTTTATGTTTGGTCTGCTATGCGACTTAGGTCTGGTGAAGTAGACAAAAAAGACACAACAACGAAAAAAGATAAAACATACAACACCGGGGATTCGCTGGTCGTCACCGACCCAACTACTGATCCGGCGGTATCCAGTTTGTCTAGGGGAGAGCGGACGGGATCCCGAATTTTCTAGATCCTATGGTCGTATGTGGTGGTTGAGATTGTACTCTTGGTTTATATACAATATGTAAATAGGTAGGTACCTAGGTGTTGTGGCCAAACGACATCGCCAACAACCAAGCGAATGTGAACTGCCTTCATTATTACTAATACCAATTACATATGATTCCTCTTACTTCTATCCTCTCCATCAAGTTAAAAAATCTATCTTTAAATAACGTTAGCTTATATATCCAAATTCGGGTTGTGATATGGTGCCCATGGTCCTCTCCTTATTTTTGAGGAACTCGGTACCCTCTCCGAACTCCGTACACAGGACTCTCTTAAACTGCGTTTTTGAAGGGAGTAATGGACGTATGTATATCTGGACCTGTACCATCTTGCCGAACTCGTCGCGTTCCCAGCAATTCAGGGGGAAAATCCAGTTACTCCTCATCCTCTTCTGGCGTCGCTTCTTGGCCCATATCAAGGCCCCGGGCAATCCTACAAAGCAGGTTGTGATCGCTATGGTCACAATAGTTATGATTTCCCCCGATGACATCTCAGAAGTAAGGACTACGGGTGCTCGTATCCCGCTTGGCACCATCGAAAAACGGCTCTCCGTCGAAGTTGACGGGTGGCCCGCAACAGTGACGCGACCGGAATCTTTAAACCATTCGGGGAAGGGGGCTAAAAGACCCCATTCATCGGGTTTCCAGTCAGTTAAGTTGAAGTTGTATTTTGCTCCGGCGTTAAGAGTCGGCATCCTCCAGGCTAATATGGACTCGTCGGTGGAAGTAGATAGGAGAATTTGCTGTAGACGCCTGAAGGCTTTTATGCCTTCGCCATATTGTGGATTCATATTGACGTTGAAAATACCCAGCATGCTGTATGCGATATCCTCAACGCGGGTAGTCGTGCGCTTCGCCATCCAGCTCATCTTCGCGGCAATGGAGGCTTCCCCGAAGTGTCGCTTACTTGTTAAGTATGCCATTTCTATCCCGGTGATTTGTTCAAGTGAATATGCTAGGTCATCTTTGGTTCCAATATAATTCCAATGTGTATCATAGAACAACTGTCGACGAGGCGCAAGAAGCTCCTGCAGTGTCCACCCTCTAAAGAACCACTATAATAACGAATGTCAGTGGATGTCTCTTAGGAATGAGTTAACGGACCGGGGCGTGTCTTTGAGTTAGTGTGAGCCTTCCATCTCGTGAGACGCGCCCAAGTGATAGGGGAAGAGCTTTTTATTATACATACTTCTGACGGCCCGTCTCTGTTGATACTCCTGAAGGGTTGGGGGGTAGTAGGCTCCGGAGAAAAGTTTTTATCTACGTCGCATAAATATGTGATGCACACGGTGGCATCGCGATACCACTTGAACATCGAGTTAATGGATTCCGTTTCCTCCACCGTGCTTGACTTGTCGATGCAACACGAATCGATCCACATCCATTTGATCCCTTGGTTGCGGGCAGTTATGCATGCGGCCCGGATCTTGTCTACTTGAGGCGAGGACAGAGGTTTTTCCGCGGCCTTGATCGCAGGCAGGTATTTGTATAATTGGTCAAAAGTGACTTCCTTTCCGACCCAGCGGTGTGAAAGCACGGCGTAACCATCTTGTAAGAACGCTGCTTGATCGTCTGAGCGAAGCTCAAAAGAATGAGTGTTTAGAAGTCGCATGTTGATACTGAACTGAGTGGTCGATATATTAATACCTATTTCTGAGACACTTGTAGAGCAAACATGGTAAAGCTTCATTGAGTAATCCTAAATGGATTCAGGGATATCTAGATACTACCTATGTATAAAAGCCGCAAGACGAGATTTATATAATGCGGAGCTGCCGCTCGGAGGATTGCAATTGTCCATTTAGACAGGGTGCTTTGCACCCTCCATCTAAGCCATGGGCGTGAGTGTGAGATTCAGCTTGGATCGGTGGAAGAGCCTCGTGATCTTACGTGAGCGCGACGGCTTGGCTAGAATGCCCAATCACCTTCTTGGAAATCAGCCTCTTTTCATGTTTTATACCTGGTCCTCGCTTATCAAGAAAGAATAAGAGGAACGGGGAACAAGGGAAATGGAGGTTTAATTTTCGATCCTGGAAAATAGGACAAGGGCTAAGCTTAATAATAGCAAGTCCTAAACCTTAATTCTGAACTTGGCTCAGAGCCGCGGGAGTTTATTAATATCTACATGTACCTAGACGTTACACAGCTTGTGCCCATGTCCAATATAGGCACATGTAATAAAGTAGTGAGTATACGTAAGGTAGGTAGGACCTAGGTAGGTACATGTAAAAGTGAGAGAGGTCACGTCCCCGCTCGAATTATTATTAAGACCGCGTAGTAGTTTCTCCAATTCTGATGGGCTTCGGGGTTACCTTCAATCACAGTTTCAAGCTATAGCGTTTAGAGAACGACGTGAAACTGCGCAGGTACCTATGTATATATTCACCACTAGAAGGAGTATAGAACTTCTTATGTCATCCCTTGCCACGCGGTGCTTAAGATAGCATCACCAGCCAAGACATATTAAGTCCCCGTTGCTTATTCTGCACAAGCTCTGCACAAATTCTGCACAAGTTTATAATCTTCTAAATGTTAAGCTGAGAGGTATGATACATGCGCCAAACACGATCCTATCTACGATTGAGAATGTAACGTCAAACATAATGCCTTTCTGGTTCTTAAGTCGGAAACACACCTAAATCTCCCACGCCAGGGTGCCTAGAAGGCCTATAATCTAAGAATATATAGAGTCTCCGGACGGAAGCAACCCTAGCCACCCCAGGGTTATGCTCTAAGTATAAATCGAAGACATTCATCAACCAAATGCGCCCATCGCGCTGAAGATAATACGAATAGAGAAAGCCATCACCACAGATTCAGATCTTAAGCAACTACAATCTCACCCGGTCCAGTCTTTACAAGAGTAGATCGAGTGTCTCCAAGAGCCTGACTCGCTTACTTTAACTGAACCGGACCGCTATAAAACTCTCGACTTAGTGAGGCGGCCTTTGGATCACGCTGCTAACCCTCGTCTAGGCGGCTAAATGGGCGTTAGTGCCATAGACGAAGCCTTGGTTAATGCTCCACGAGTTGAAATCGTCAGATTATTTTCTGAGAGAATTTATTTTAAACAGCAGCTAACGTGAGTATTGAAGGACCAGATTGTCATTCTCGTATACATTGTTGCTTTACCCCTGAAATGAGGAAGCTGGTCACGTGATCGGAGCCCTCCTGCATGCCCAACCCATCATTTTTGGGGATAAGACTGATCAGGTTTAACAATTGATATCTGCTCTAGTTTCTCAGGAAAGTTCCAACTTGATTCAATATACACCGATAATACTGTGACTACGAGATTATCTTGAAAGAAGTTTCTAATAATAACTAACTATCCCGTATAAGGAAAGAAGAATTGATGCCCAAAGATCGTCTGGATCTAATTGTAGGAATGGGGCGGTGTCGAAGGCAGTATAAATCACAACGCACCTAATACATGTACCTCTATCAGCCTTTTTATCCCAGCATACTTTCATCGAACTCATGGCACTAAATGTTTCTGCTGCTGGAAACCCTTCGATCACCTGGAAAGATGCGGTGCAATCTTTTCTCTCAGATCTCGGGCCCAACGAACGAGCGGGCTTTCAAGTGCCAGCGAGTCCAGATGACTGCATGGCCGTCCTCCTAGCGACCCAGCGCCGCAAGAGCAAGCTATCCCGGATCTTAGAACTGATGAGACCCGCGATCGAGCCGCTCAAACGTTTCGAGAGTGCCGTTGACGTTATCGTTCAGGTCAACGCGGGGATCGCATCTCCGATATGGGGTCCCCTTAGAATTGTTATAACGGTGAGCGGCATCGTCATTCCACCCATAGCCACCAAGTGTGCCTAGCTGGAATCCGCTAATGACTTTTTCGTGGTACCCAAAGCTCTGCGCAGACCATTTCAGCACGTTGGAAAGCATTGCTATGATTATCCACAGGATCATCAGTTCGCTTCAGAGGTTCTCTAAGTATGAACAGATGTTCGAAAAGAACATTCTTGTGCAAGACGCCATAGGCGCGCTCTACTGCGATTACATCGACTTCTGCGTTCGGGTTACAAGATTCTACTCGGCATCATCGTTTCGTAGGCTAGATGTGTCGCTGTTAGTTACGTTACGCCTAACACTTTGCCAGGAACTTTCTTCGTCTCCTTCGACAAGGACTTTCGCGATGTTGCCGAGAAGATCCAGCTCCATAGCCAGAATGTGGACTGGGCGGCTCATACTGCACATATAGAAGAAACACAGCGGGAGGCAGAGAATGCTAAAGCGGAAAGAAAAGGTATGGTCCTTATGCGAAAGCGCATCGGCGTGAGTATTTTCTTCTAAGCTGTAGCAGCTCACGAAAGAGGAAACATTCAGAGATGGCTATCACCTTCAACCGTCGATGACGATCTCCAGAAACACTTGGACGATTGCGTACCCCAGTCATGCGACGGTCTATTGGCCGCTCAACAATTCCAATCCTTCATCTCTTTAGATGATGATTCGAAAAAATCTCCTCCTGTCCTTGTAGTACAGGGGTTACCTGGAAGCGGGAAGACTACAGCAGCAGCCTTCATCATAGACCAACTCAAGAACAAAAGATTTGAAGTCCTATATTTCTTCTTCAAAGCTAACGACATAGAAAAGCGCATGTTACTAAACTGTCTTCGGACACTCCTAGCCCAACTGCTCCGACAGGAAGAGCACCTTTACGATTTTATAGAGCCGTTCTACCGAGAAAGTGGTCGAGTGGTAGCCGACTCGTTAACTGAGGTACAGCAAGCCATATCAACTGCACTTCAACGCTCGAAAGCCAAGAATATCTTAGTGGTTCTCGATGCTCTCGATGAGTCTATAAATCCTACAGAAGTCACGCAATGGATTGCTGCTACCCAAAATAATAGCGAAGGACCACATATCCGGATACTAATCACTTCCCGACCTTCACCTACTTTCTCAATGTCATCTAATCTATCCTGGTCGATTCTCAAGATGGGGAGCTACGAGAACGCGAGCGTCAACTCGTACATACTCTCCCGAGTTCAGAAGAATCCAATCATCCGCGACACGAAAGTCGGGGCGCTGGTCGCAGATTACGTCACATCAGCTACGCGCGGGCTTTGGCTTTACGCTCGGCTAATGATGGACGATATCGATAGACTTCCATCTGTCGGTCAGATACAGAAGCAGCTAAGCGTTCTTCCGAAGGGTTTCACTGAATTATACACGCAGATAATCCGGACTACAGAGGCTAATTACAACGCCATTGAGCTGAAGCTAGCGCAGCAGCTTCATCTGTGGGTCGATACCGCAGATTATCTCCCCAGTTTCCTAGTATTGAGGGACGACCGGCTCGGGTACGGGACGCTGGAATTAATATTCCAGTACGCGAACGACGGAGAGGTAGTCCACGATCCGACCGCGCAAGCCAGTCGAGTATCCGGCCCTCTCATCGAAGTCTTCAACGAGGAAACCGTAGACTCGACGACAGACTCTCAGGCGTACGAGCTCGACTTCATCCATTACACGGCAGCCCAGTATCTAAGCGAGAGCAACGACCTACCATACGCGCAGCTGCCGCTTACCTTGCGCCCACGGCGTCTCCGGCATCTGCACCGCGCCGCCGTTGCGATGTGGTATTTCACGGAGTGTAAGCATTCGAAAGAGCTGCTCATTAACCTACGGTCGAACGAGGGGAAACCCCCGCGCTCGTTGATGAGGTACTTCGAAATGGCGTATGGGCTCTGGAACGCCCTTCATCTGGTCGAGTTTCCCGATATCCAGGATAGCCAAGAGGCTGTCGAGGCAGAGACCTTGCTGCAGAAACTGATAGAGTTCATCTCAACGCCGGCCTGTCTGCGCTGGGTCGAGAGCGCTATGATCATCAATTACAAGGGGAAGTTCCCGCATCTGTTATGGAATGCCACGAGAGCTGTATGTTCTAATTCCTTCTCCTTCACCCTTTGGCCCTCCCCATAAGCTAGTACTCTTGACGAAGAACCAATTTCTCCAATATTCCTAAACTCTCTCCTTGAAACCCCACAAAATGCCTACCTAGGTACCTATGTACTAACTCTAACTCTAACTGGTAGTGGGAGGCGGGAAAGCATAACGAAAACCACCACTTTGGACCGTACCAAGCCTTCTCTCAGTCTCGGATACACTTCTTCCAGAACTACGCTTACGTATTAGCGTTGACGGGCATAGGAACGGAATCGGTTCCCCACGAGCTCCTAGATTCTGCAAAGAAGGAAGTTCTGCAGGATGAACTGTCGCGAGAGATTTTCTCTTTAGGACAGCGGTGGCGTCGGCTTGCATTTCCTGGTTTCGGTTAGGTTGTGTCGGAAGGGGGGTATTAATTGGTTTCGTAAAGGACCATATATCTTAAGTCAGCACCTAACTACATCATTCTCAAAAGTATCTTGGGCTTTGGTGTATACAGCTGAAAGAAATAGGCTTTGAGGCGGCAATGGCTGATTTAGGAGGGGTTCTATTAAGATTTCGGGCTCAGTTAGTTTACCTTAGAAGGGGGTGGATAAGGAAGCTTTTGTACTGCTGGATAGTTTATTGTCACTGACGTGGAGTAAAATGAGAGATGACGCTGTGCGTAACCCGAAGCTCAAAGGCAAGACATGTGCTACCTTGTTGTTGAACAAAGACGCATGACACCTTTGGGCATGACAACAAGACTTCAGTATTATATTTAGAAGGTACATGGAAGAGAACATGACCCAAGAAATAATAAGACACTTTCATATATAAGGAACCCGTTAGATATCTGGTGACCCTGACGTTGTAGCTTTTATCAAGTTCCTTTTCTTGTCTCGCTTCGACTCACCCAACAGAAGTCATTTCGTGAGCATCACGATTTCATAGTCTTTAGCACATTCATTTCGCGGCAAACGCCCAAGGGTTTTTTTTTTTTTTCAACTAAACTTATACCAATACGCTTTACGAACTTACCAAAAAGCAATTCTTCCTCCATACAATTTAAATATTCAAAATGCAGTTTGGCAGCATCATTCTCTTGGCAACCGCAGTTTTGGGTGGCGTCATTCCGACGCGCGATACACGAGCAGGCTCTCATGCCATTACTCGTGAGACCGCCGACCAAATACTAAAGCCCGTAAATTTCACACACACCCAAGAAGACAGGCGAAAAGCGCAAGCCGGCTCGAAGAGACATGGAAACTAAGCTGGGCTGGATCCCAGCTTGACCGGCCAAAGTTCACGATAAAGGTTGTACCTATTATAGTTTTGGATTTTATAAACGCCACCCCCATCGAGGCAAAGTTTTGAGGGTAGATATATAATGAAGGGGAGACGGCCTTTACTTCTTAAAACAGATATACCACTTAGCTCTGGGGCGTCAGTATAAAGCAGTTGCCCAAGCTCAATTCGTTATTGAACTCGTTCTCCGACTAGTTGCGTGCAATGGTTAAAATTGTAAAAGTTTGCAGAGAATTAATAAGCTCTAAGAGTAGAGACCATGACACAAACCTTTCGTCGATGTCATATAGGAATAGTTATAGAAATATAAAAGTGAGGCGAATTAGAATGTTTCGTTGGCAGTGCCCCTCTGTTCAAGGCAAATGGAATCCTGCAGTGTAGAAGTAAATATTGAACTTGATATGCGAAGAATTGGTAGTGCCAAGCTGTAAGATAAGCTGCAGTGTGGAGAAAAGTCGGTAGCGTACCCTAGAAATATAGAGGACTGATACGTTGGACTTCTTTCTTAGGTACCTAGGTATCTTAACAGGAATCGGCGAAAGCTGTGATCGGGGCAACCTGCATAATGGGGTCATCCCGGAAAAGGATTGAGACGGGGCATGCAGCCTTGGGGAATTGGAATGGCTCCAGTTGCGACCCACCAACCTTTTCTTATGCTGCAGCTGTTGGTACTCAGAGTCTCAGACATAGGAGACACAGTATACGCAAACAGGCAAAAATCAAGGGATGGCCTACGCCATCAGATGGAAGAAGCCACCTGCACCATCCCGGGAGGTAAACCCCTGAGACTAGTTCCAGGCTATGACTCGTCGTTTGTGACGGCACATTTTGGTACCATTCGGAGCGGTTCTCGCCTCAGTCGGGGACAACAGCTGAGTCTAGTTCACAATTGAGGCTTTTTAGAGCCAAGATTTGAGTCAGTGAGGATTAGATATCAGTAGGGTGGTCAGAATTTTGTAATTGGTTTTTATTGAAGTTAAGCCTGTATGATATTTTTTGAAGGAAAGTAAATTCGCAGTTATTCATCTTAAATTCATGACGGCTTCTGTTGTTCCTTGCTGTAGCAGCTAATCCCTGCAGGGTTCCCTACTAAAACCCAGCGAGTTAGCCTGACCATTCCCCCACTAAATCCATCCCTTTAGGTCCCCTTTCCGTGACACCCTACTACCTAGGTATGTAAGGGAACTTGTCGTAATTTTATTGATTCAATTGATTGATTGAAATGAAGATTCTTTTTTTTTTTTTTTTTTTTTTTTGTACGAACGGTGGGGAACCACGTGACCGCAGGTCATGTTGTAGTACATTGTTACGTCTGATAAGGAGCGGGTGTAGCGCGCTAAGCCGAAAATGCTTTAAGTGGACGAGCTAAGTCATGTGAAAGCGCGAGAATATCGGGTTGAGTGCGACGCGTGGGCCAGCAACCATCGCCAAAATTAACGTGTTTGCCTGGAATATATACGGAATACAGCAGAGTACCTACGAAAGAAATAGCCATGTACAGCGCCATGCATCCTCACATATAGCCTTGACATGGGTCTATCGCTATATAAGGAGGGCACCGCCCAAATTTTTGGTTTCCTTTTAATCATCTGCAACATTGGTGCCTCGGGCAAGTAAGGTAGGCCATTTTTATCATCCGATCATCCCTCATCTTATTGTCTTCTCTCTCTCTCTCTCTCTCTCTCTAAGTGAACTTTTCAATCATCGCAATTACCGCATCCTCATCATCCGACTTTATATCGCCCTAATTGAAACAACAGCGTCAACTGGATTTCGGCGATCCAAAACGCACTTATTACGATATTGAGGGGATAATTCCTCCGGTCGGAAAATTTATGATAATTTAATAAAAAGTCACTCATTCATTCATTCACTCATTTGCCTATTCAAAATGTTCGGTCGACGATTTGGGCCACCGACTACCAAGGGGTTCTCCAAGACCCAAAAAGTCGACAAGTCTAGCTCATCTTTCAGTAAAAGCAGCGGAGTCTCTAAGAGTCGACATGAACCCCGACAGCATCGCCGTCCTGCGACCGCGACATCCTCAGATGTACATATGGAAAATGGTCTCTCACCAACTGGGTATGTCTTCTATTATCTTCTATGTATGTCTGCATTCATTTTAACTGACTTCATTTTTGCAGCACGTTGACTCCTTCCATCATCACTCTGGTTATCGGTAGCGACCAGCGCATCTTCGCTGCTCACGAAGACGTCCTCTGTGCTTCGCCGTGGTTTCAACATGCCCTGTCGAGTCAGTACATGGAAGGCCAGAACTCGAAGCGTATCCATCTTCCAGACGAGGAACCTGAGATCTTCTCGTCCGTCTTGCAATATCTATACAAGGGGGACTATTACCCTCGTCTGATCCACAATAAGCGTCGGAACTCGTGGGAGATTGAACAAATCGAAGATAAGGATCGTGGTTCGGAAGAGTCGACTGTCTACCATCGCGGTGTTGATGGCGATATTCTAAAGGATACCGTCGTCTATTGCACGGCCGAGAAATATGGCCTCGAGGAACTCAAGCGAATTGCCTTGCGCAAACAGGGTCTTCGTAAGTCATCACTATCGCTCTAACCAAGCTGTCTTAAGCAAGTACCATAAGACTAACAATGCCTTAATAGAGTCTGGCATTCAATGCAGCACCATCTTGGCATCGGCGCGTTACGCGTATGCCAATACGCCAGACACGGACTCCAAATTGCGAGCACACTATCTTGCTCTCATCATTCGAAGCCGCAGCACCTTCAAACGAAGTGGTACCATGCAGCTAGAGATGTTCAACGGGGGCACTCAACTCTTCTTCGACCTTTTCGTCGCTCTATGCAATCACGTAGACGACATTTCTACCACTCAGTAAGTACTACCATCTCCAGTCCATGCCGTCGCTTACAGCTCACTAACATCTCTCACCAGAAACACTCCACGAAGCAACCGCCACTTCTTTTAAATCGCTTCGCCTTACTCTTTATAATAATCTAACTATCTCATGCTTTACTTTTTAATGTCCATCCCATTTCGCTCAGACCTCACATCACACAACTTGAAAAAAATACCACTCTTTACATTTCCTACCACTACGCTCTGAAAGGTATCGCGATCTCGGGTCGGGGCACAACAGCGACATAAATACCATACCTACGGCGTTCGGGAAACTATTAAATCTTCGTTTTTTTCTTCTCTTTAATGTTCGGTCGGTTGTATCATTATCATCCTCGCAACAATTTGGACCCATCGAGGATATCAGAAATTATGCTACGAAGGATTAACGGCTTCTATTTAGTATTAACCTACGAGGAGAATAGTGGAAAAAAATTATCATGAGTTCTGGAAGTTTAGTGTACGAAGGAAAGGCTAAATAACGAGGAGATGGGGGTAAGGGTACGAAGAAAAGAATGAATCGCGAGCCATACAGCCCGGAGGAGGACTTATGAAATACCAAACCTGTATTATTACGTTCTAGACTATCTTTGATGGTAGCTTACTAGCTGCTTTCTTCCCCTTGGCCTTTTTTTTTTTTTTTTTTTTTTTTTTTTTCAAAAAAGGATACTAGGCCAAAGTGGCTTTTGAGGAGATAAAAGATGTAAAACTAATGAAGTCACGTTCTTGTCACTACACCTGATATCTTTCAACACTGATTTGCCTACTGTGAAACTCCATGATATGGCTTACATTGAAACCCGTACACCAGGTATGATAGCTCGGCGAAATTCCACCTCGCTTACAGTCTACATATATCTTTGAGAGATATCGCTTCTTTGAGACGACGACTAGCTCCCGGATGCAGAAGCGACCGAATGGCTACCAGTGAAAAAAACAAGCAGAGAAGCTTGTGAGTTGACCATCAACATCGTCCTGCCTATCTTGATTCGCCAATGGCTAATTTCTTCTGCATTAGGTGCTTACCTACATGCCTAAGCTCATACCTACGAGGTATCTAGCCTATCTCGGTCTGTCAGTATATCTATCTTAATATTATTTTTCATTACGGTTAGTTACCTAGATACCTGCCTAACCACATATCCCGGTCTTACAAGTTAAAGTGGTTGCATTGGTATTGTCCCCACATGCATTCCAAAGAAGCAAATACCGGTGGTGCAGGAGGGATTCTGTGAGTCATTCGCTCCACATTCACCCGTTTTAGCTGAGAGCAGAGCCCGGATGTAAGACTAGCAATCTCGCATGGAAGGGTGGGTTGGAATAAATATGACGAGTCTCTTCGCCTTTGAATGTAAGGTAGATAAGGTAGGTATTTATTAGGGGAAAAATAGAAAAAGAAAAGGCGTATTAACCATTTCTTTTATAACCTGACTCAGAAGCTAAGTAACAGTCAAGCATTAAAAGTCCAATAGCGTAAAACTAGGTAATGATACATCCGCCTGTATATGTCTTTCGCATTCTCATTCGTTCTATAAACGAAACCAAGAGGAGCTGCAGGGCGGGATCTAAAACATACCCGAATCTAGTAACACCATTCTTCCCCGCACCCGCAAGTCAGCCCCATCCCCTGTGCAAGGCAATATCTCTCTTCGGTCAGCATCCTTTAGTTGCCTAGACAAATGCACGTATTTAAAGGGTCGCCTGCTCATCGCCTCATTCTGTCAGAAGAAGGATATGTTCCTCACTTCTCTACCAAACCCATTCAATTTACTGACTCAGACCTTCGTTCCGGGGAATGCGCCATTTTTACTTAGTACCACAAAGCCGCGCTCGTGGGCGATATATCCCTTCATTAAATTCTGTGATAGTTTTACGCCGTTAGTGAGTCATACAAAAAATACGTTACAAGCCCCAAAAATAAGATAATACGTGCTTGCGCAAAGAAGGTCTTGGGCAGAAACCCGACACCATGATGCCAAACTGAGCACGTAGGACACTAGGTGTGCCGGACGCAAGGATCAAATAGTCTGCCACTCGTCCCACACACCAAGCAGGACATACTTAAGACTCATGAAAGCTAGAAGGAGAATAACTCATACCTTATAGATCATATTGGCTAGGAGGCACTCTACCTCGTCAGTGTCGATGTCTTCTCCTCCACTGATCTTTATTGCGGCGGCGAACTCGGCCACCGGTATTCTCGTGCGACGCAGAGGCGGTGCACCATCTTTCCCTTCTTCAAAGCCACCCGAGATAAAAACTTTTCGTAGAAGGTTCCTTAAGGCGATGTCCCGACCACGCTCTAAGGTTAGATATATGCGTCGCTTGATGAATTCATCTTCACCATCTCGCAGTGCGGCATCGAATGCGCGAAGATCCGCCCTTTTTATTGCCGCTCCTAAAGGTAAGAAAAGCTGCTGCAGTCGCGGGAATGGTTCGAGCAGTTTGGAATTCGGCAGCGTGTGTGTTGTGAGGAGATGACACGGGATAAGGTAAGTTAATATTAGCCTAGACAGTGTAAGTATACGAGAGAGACCCTATACTGAGTCTTTTAGACGTACTCAAGATTTCTTTTGGAGTCTTTGTGGCACATGTGCCAAGCCGTAGTAAGATGTTGCTCGGCCTGAGCCTAATTAGCGAGTAGCTAGACACCAAGACAGAGTAGTATACATACCTCCACGTAATTCTCTTCAAGGAACGCTAAAACACCTTCATAATATTTGAAGGTGACCTGCTGTGACTTGGGAAACTTGTCAAGCGTCGGCATGTCTCCCCGACCTGCTTGAATCGCCTTCAGGACATTTTTAGATAATGTAGCAGAATTAAGCTTGAAGTAACTCTTGAATAGAAGATTGATAGCATAGTAGATGCCCCATTTCCGAGATTCTTCTAGCGGCGCTCTTATTATGAGTTAGTTGTGAGCCATGAAAGAGAGTGGGGTATTTATGTACCTATCGTTTAAGCAAGTCTGGAAGATTCTATTGAGGTGTCGAGTACAGTCCTCTAGCATCTTGTGCTCTTCGTACTCTGGGTCGAAGTCATCTTGCATGACAGCCTCAGTACTATAGTCAGTGCTAGTTTTCCTCTCCTCATCTGCTCGAATAGCAAATAGCCGCAAGTACCTCCCTGCGACATACAAGCATGGGATGGTCCAGTTCTCAAATTCGTGATGGGTGTACCCGCGGATAACCTGTAATGTCAGGTTCTTCCACGCTTCGTACACCTTTGTCCATGATGGTTTAGATGACTTCTATTTGTTAGTGGTGAACTAGTGTCAGCTCAATATCAAAGATGAGCTTTCAGTATAACAGTAAAGACAGTAAAACAAAACTAAAGCATACCTTTGTATCATTTCGTAGACCTTCTACAGCAAGTATTTCCCCAACCGCGTGCCAGTAGGCAAAATAAATTTCGAACCAACCTGTTGTCTCCTCTTGAGAGAGCCTGGGACGGGAAGGGTCCGTGTAGAATAGGAAATTTAGGTCGGCTGTAGCATCCCTTTGATTACCTCGACCCCAAACAGATTGCAAATTTGCTCCGTATGTCTGTATATCTGGTCGAATGGTCTCGGCCAGTCGGTCACCTTTCATCTCGGCATATGCCGTCCTGAACTCCTTAATGAGGGAATCCATGACTATAGAAAAGAGTAGGTGAAGGAAATACAGCGGGTTGGTCAACGATTGGGGTCTTGGGACGTTTAAAGAGAAAAATTAGATAATTATAGGGCCATTAATTGAACATAGTACTTGGTATGATTTATTTCTTATTTTTTTATCCTCTCCTAGGTGCTCAGTAGCATTTGGATGAATATTGAACGCTTAAAAAGCTGAGAAGCATTCTTTGTAGTCTTTGTGAGTTCGTACATGCTTCATCTAATTGGTCTAAATTCAAGGTAAGGGAAGATCCACCTTTAAAGCCCAATTTTCAGCAGGTTCAGTGCCCCACCCAAACTCTCGCTGTTTAGCCACAAGAACCTGACATGGAGTATGTAGTCCAGCCACAATAAAACCCCACATTCTATAAGCCACAGGCCGCTAGGGCGACAAACCCTTAGCACAGAAATTTCACCGAAAGTTTCCTGGTAAGCGAATTCAAGCATTCAACATCCCAGGCCCGGACTTTTTCCAACTACGCACGACTTCTCCATCACGACCATATATACACCAAGTCACAGTAGGTTGAACACCCGACACGTTTATTGATCAATTACTGACATAATTCAAGATGGGTAAGCTACGAATTTTATTTTTTCCCTTCCACGCCAGCATCAAAGCCAAGTGTCTGGAGATGCACTACGATATTTTCGATCGGTTAAAATTTTCGAGCGACAATACAAACAGAATCAACACCATGGCGGGATAGGCTTGAATTCAAATCGCATTCCACGCGCAGATTATCCTAGTGATGTATAGGTAGACGAAGAAAAGTGTGCTGGGAAAGCTGAGCGGCTCAAATTTCAACATGCAATTGCACGTACCGAACCTCGTCACGCGCAATTTCGACCGCATAATTAACACGCCTTTCTCTATAAACAACTCGACTTCTAAGCGCATTGGAATTGACCTTGATTCAACCGCATCATATTTTATCTACTGAGAAAGCAGTACTAACAATGGTGCATCAGGTCGTCTTCAGGAATACCAGGTCATTGGGCGCCACCTGCCCACCGAGGCCAACCCTACCCCCAAGCTGTACCGCATGCGAATCTTCGCTCCCAATGAGGTCGTGGCTAAGTCCCGTTTCTGGTACTTCCTGACCAAGTTGAAGAAGGTCAAGAAGGCCAACGGTGAGATTGTCAGCTTGAACAAGGTACGCCGTGATCAAAAATCAAGTTCCAAAAAGGGTTGAGTGAAAGATTAGGAGATTAACAATTTGAATTTTAGATCGCCGAGAAGAACCCTCTCCGCGTCAAGAACTTCGGCATCTGGATCCGATACGACTCCCGATCTGGCACTCACAACATGTACAAGGAGTACAGAGAGATGTCCCGAACGGAAGCCGTCGAGGCTCTCTACCAGGACATGGCTGCCCGCCACCGTGCCCGATTCCGGTCGATCCACGTACGTTATCACCACAATCCTGAAGCTGGTAGAACTACAGCATATACTAACAACCCCAATCTAGATCCTCCGCGTCGTCGAGATTGAGAAGAGCGAGGATGTCAAGCGACCCTACATCAAGCAACTCCTCACCAAGAACCTCTCCTTCCCTCTCCCCCACCGTGTACCCAAGATCAACAACAAGAAGGTGTTCAGCGCCACCCGACCTTCCACATTCGCATAAAGGGTTTTTTCGTGTTGACGTCGGAGGGATTAAGGGAATCGGATTTGCCGGTGTTCATTACGGAATTGCGGAAAACTTCTTCATTAGCATATGTGTGCTCGGTAGATAGGGCACTGAATGCATAACGACCAATGAGCAAATAAGTCGCGTTACGTGCTTTTTTTTTTTTACATGTTATACAGCTGTTTTTCTAGCTTTAGTGTGTACTATGTGATAGGAGAGTTTCTACCGATTGCTGACCTCGCTTGATCCTGATCCCGATTGTTTATGCGGATCAGCCTGCGTTTCGGTCACAAAATCATTCCAGGTACTCCAATCCGCCATAATATTCGGACCGCTAAGGTCCAGCATGGGTATATCGAGATTCAGATCCCCTAATCCCCACATCTCGTTCAATGCGTATGGCGACAAACTCAGCTTGTCTAAATCTGCCGGAACACTAGGCTCTCTTGTATTGCGTATTTCGCCCCCGTATATACTTTCTGGCTGTATAGTTGTAGTACAACCTCCTTCTATCGGCGGCATATTGTTTTCCGTGTTAGTAGTTTGCACGTAAACCGTGTCTTGTATACCTACGTCCGGTATATTTACAGTAGTCGCCGTGATTCCGGCCTTATTTATAGTAGTAGCAGGCGTTGTAATATCAGCGGTACCAGGAGTAGTCGTGGAAGCGAGCCTAGCGGCCTTGGCTTTCTTATATAGTTTGCGGATGGGCCGCCACAAAGTACCACTCTTGGTATCGGCGATAACCTCACTCCACTTGGGGAATACATCTTCAACGGTGTGCCAGGCGCGGTCGACGAGCTCCCCGCGAGTCTGCGTGCAGAGCTCTGCGAGCGCCACGGCTAATGGATGCCACTGTACATAGGTATGCGCCCACCAGCTGAAGCGCTGGTTGTACGGGCCCGTCGCTAGGTGATCATTAAGTTCGACGATGGAGATGGCCGTGCGAAGCGTCGCCTCGTGTGGAAACACGTTAGCGGCAGCTCCCTCTCCCGTTCCTATTCCTGCTCCCCCCTGGCGCGATATTGAAGACGCCTGTGGTCGCCGGCGCGGGTGCAGTGGATACTGCACCATGAGCCACAGTTTGAGAATGACGAGACGCACCATGATAGAAGCTAGGTACGAGGGCGCGTGGTTGGGGTCTGCGCCGGCGACGAATTGAGACTCGAGGCTCTGCGCGTGTCGCAGCGTCTCCTCGACGCCCTTGGACGGCGGGCCGCTGTCTTCTATACCTGGGGCGTCCTGCGCGTGCTCGACGGCCAGAAAGAGACCCGAGCATCGTGCCGTGCATAAGTAAAATGTCATATCGCTCGGTCCTTGCCTCTCGACTAGCGGGCTCAAAGATTCAGGTCCAAAATCGTCGTCGTTAATGTTCAGTGGTAGCCGCGTGTCGTAACTATCGCGTGCCACAATGGTATTAGTTCCGCGATCTTCCGATGCCCTGATATCGAGTACGATGAGCTGCCACCAAAGACGCCGGCGCATCTCCGCCTGGAATGGGGAAAGATGGGCGTTGCTGCTCTCATGATGCAGATCAAGGGCTTGGGCGAGACGTATAGGTAAGGAGACGAGCGCCCACGATGCGCGCGACCCTTCAGGTGTGCATCGCACGCAGGCTACGTATAACGTTAACGCCTGCAAGGTTTCAAGGCTGGTACTATTGAGGTAGTCAGCCCGCACCAGAAGATACTCCACCGCGGATGCGTAAAGCTGGAGTAATTCCTCGCGCCGTCGGCCTAGCTGCACGAGACATTCCGAGGCTGATATACTTGCCACAGCAGCGTAGTAGATAGAAAAGAACAGAGCTTCCTTCTCCGGAGTGAGCTGCGCCCGCGCAGTTTCAGGGGAATGAGCCAGCGAATACAGGTCCTCTCGTATCGTGGGCCGATGGAGGATCTTTAGGATCATATCAACATTCGTGAAGAATATATTGGTAAATAGTAGTATATGCTGTGGCGATGGGTGTTCGAGGCTATCGTATGATATCCGTGGTGAGTTCCCGAGTAGCATGCCTGGAGATAGCGCAGACGCGCTTGAGCTACTATTATCGTTTGCTACTGACTCGGGAGTATCTCCCTGCGGTACTTCATTGTCCGACTCCGTAGACGACTCTAGGGCTTGCCTTAACCCCTCGACCTCGAGACAGAGGCTTGACCAGAATTCGCCGCTTAGATAGCGTGAGGCTTTGCTATCCCGCAACGCTTTCTTCCAGTCGTCTTCAGTTCCACTAACGGCGGGTGACTTCACGGCGGCTCCAGAACCGGGCTTGGCAGTGCTTGGGCCGGCGGAGGCGTCTTGAACCAACTCGGCCAAATTAACTCCTCCCAGGCCGGCAGCGCTAACTTTTCCCACAATAGACTCTAGCCGACTTAGCCGCTGAAGCAATTCCGAGTTCTTGTTGGTGCGTGGCTTCCGCATCCGCTTACGCGTAGGGAAAATACATTCAGCCCCAGAGCGCGTGCAGTGAACACATGGATTTTCTCGACTACACTTCAGCTTCCGGGCGCGGCAGTTGGTACAACTTAATGGCTTTGACTGCGGCCGTGGAGCTGTGCTTGCTGGCGGGCGAGAGTCCATCGTTGCGAATTGCGTGTCCCTTTTTTACTGTGCCGCTACTCAAGATGCAAGGCTGTTAAGTCGCAGGCTATTATTCCAGAGCCTCGTCCCATTTAATCATTCCAAAGTCAATCTAATTTAAAATAAACAAATGAATAAGCCTTATATAGGTAGGTAAGTAAGATTATGCTTCTTTTACTCCAAGAATTGAGTTTCGATTCTGGGGTTCCAGTATTTTATGCAATACCCTGGATTACATAAGTACGGCGTAGGGCTGAATACCTACCCATTACGATTCCCGAGTACGTACAGATCCGTATGTATTGGAACTTGGGATTAGTTACATGTAGGTACCTACATGTATTAAGTGCTGTTTGCCTGTTTGCGTATTAGTGCTGTCTGCGTAAACTCAACGACGCACCCCAATGGGATTGTCATGTGATCTAAGTATTATATACTTTATGGACCCTGTACATCTTACTAGAGTATTAGAACCTTTCCTAATACAACAAAACAACACTATAGCCATGATCGTTTCCTGGCAGGGGTGCTGCGCTTTAATTAAGGAAACAGCCAGTAATAGGTTAGTAGGGATAGATTTCAAGAGGTACTTCCGAATACATATATTTCTTACTTATCTCGATGTAGTTATTTCCAAACATTCATGAAGTTTCATACAGTTTCATTATTTTTTACTTTTCAAGCATATACCTAACAAAGGTCGGAATAATCTCTTATTAGTGCTTAAAATTTGGTACGCTATCCTTTAGGTAGTTTTACCCGTTTCCTCAATTAAAGAGCAGCACCCCTTTGGGGTGCGTCGTCGTGTTTACGCAGACAGCCGCAATGAATATAAAACACTCAAAAAATAACGAAAAATATTGGAACATTATTTTAAAGGTTTGCAACTACTGTAACACTTTTTCAACAGTAATGCAACATTATTTTACCGTCAGAATTGCTGTACGGTTGCTACTTCTTAAAAATAACATGTTTAAGGAAGGAAGCAAGCCGGGCCCGGTAGGCGATGAATAGACGAACTGCGGGAGACTGCGCCATGGAACGGTGGGCGAGGCTCTGTAGCTGGTTCCCGCCACAGAAAGGATCCATACTAGCTATAGCAATATCGAAAAACGAACCTATCATAGCGACGAAGTATTAGGAAAAGTCAGAGATACTGGAAACCAAGTTTTTCCCGAACCATGGGGCCGACCTGTTGGGCGTGGATGCCAACCGCGACCTCGACACGGAAACTCGAGACAACTCCTCACAATATCCGAAAGATCCACCGAAAAGAAGCTAAGGCATCTATAGGGAATATTAGACCATAAAAAGCCCCTGGCAATATTCTTTCCACAAGGTTCTTTAGAGCACTAGCAGTCAAAAAGTTGGTCAATGGGTAACTACCTAGGCTTTACTAGCCAGCTAAGACTAGTTCTATGGGAGGGCTTGGAATAGAGTATTCAATTCAATCTAATAATCTTCTAATAGTCTCAAGGGCCATAGTCTCCTCTTCTCTGTTCGACAGCGAGGGACTGGTCCCTATTTGTAAACAGTCTGTAGTACGTATCTTGCAACCTAATCGCAGGTTGTTCGCCGATGTTGGTGCAGTCACCTGAAACTCGTATGTCCTTGTGATGCATCATACCCAATAGTCTTCTTCACGGTTATCTTCATTGTCTTGTTGATTACTTATATAGAACCAACCTGTCTTGGCGACATGGCCGTGTGACAGATGAGGCCGGCCCAGGTAATTTTAAAATAGGAGGAGCCCCTAGATGAAGCTGAAAATCGGGAACGAATCTTGAAAGGTATTGAAATTAGACGCAGGTTATGAGGTGTACATGTGAGTTGTATTGCTTAGCTATCTTCTTGCGTAATAGGTGGGCAGGTATTCTATAAAGTCCCACGAGTGTGGAGCGTATATCTCCCAACCACACATATTCCAACAAAATGTATGGAATGGAATAATACCCTTTGGAGGCGACCTAAGCTAGCACTAATGCTTTCTGTAACCCTGTTGTCGCGTTCTCCAACCCCAGATCTGCGCTCGAACATGATCGCGAAAGGGTTCGATCTGTTCAAGCGTTCTACGTAATGTGGCCTCGGTGCGTTCCGATTGCTCTCCTCTTTGAACCAAAAGGAGGTCCGCTGCTTCGTGAAGTAGTGAAGTCATAGAGTCAACAGAGTCGACAGAGTCGACAGAGTCAACAGAGTCAACAGAATCCAGAGTTGATGCCGGGTTGCCGAATGACTGTTGTGAGAACCTCGGTGGCAATGGTGGTTGAAAGTGTGCAGGTGGCGTATGGCCTAATACACGGGTTTGAGGCGGGGACTGGCGTCCTATATCAGGGTATAGTGGATCTTGCCTAGCTTCCGGATGAGCAGCTTGATCTCGGAACCAAGTAGGTTGGGCATGGGGTTGCGACATATAATCCATGTTTAGTTGAGGAAACTCATTAGGACTAGGAGACCGTCGATCTTGCCTAGTCCCTGGATGGGTATTTTGGCCCTGGGGCGAAGCCGGCCGGGGATAGATATGCGGCCTATGGTCCGTATTCCACTGAGAGGAGCCATTGCTACAAATATTGGCCGGGGACGGTGAAGCATCACGGTACCCCCTCGGTTGCATTAGAGATAACCGTATCTTCCCTGAGATCCCCCCTGAGGAGCGACTATGGTCGTTCCCATATTCAACATTTGGAGCGGGGTTAATGAATTTGTCGTCATCGCACAACAAAGACAACTGGTTCATAGCCGTTATCATTGACTGACTATCCTCCGGTACTAGGTTAGATGACTGGTTTCTTGGCTTGAATGCTGATAGTGAATCTTGTAATATCGAGCTAGTTGACTGGTTCATAGGCGTGGCTGTTGGTGAGGGCCTTTCTGGTAGTATGTCAGATAATACTGCGATTTGGTATAGTTTTTCTTTGTCATGTGAGTCAGCACTCCATTTCCATGATCCGGCGTCTTTCTTGGACAGGAATGGGGACTTCGCTGGGTTCATTTGAGCCCAAGCAAGCTGGTCCATAACTTCATTCGCTATACCGTTGTTCAACGCTCGCTTTTTAGTACAATGGATACGACGAGCTTCATCCACCACTGCGTCGTAAAGGCATACCTTTTCGAGCATCTCATCCCATTTATCTTGGTCCGCCAATAAAAGTCTCCTGTTATTAGGGTTGATGTCGTTCTCAACTAAGAAGTAAAGCATCTCAATAATAGACCAACCACAGATACGAAGTCCCTTACTCTGCTCTGCAATGCTTTTCCCACAAATAATCTAGGAAATAAATCATCACATTAATATCTTGTACCACTAGTGAACATTTCTTATTGAAAAGTTGTGCTCACCTTCTCAGTGTTTGATGGGCACATGATTTACGGTGCTATAGGTACCGGGTTGTGCATATGGGATGAAGAATCCATGGGGTGAGTTTCAGCTAAAAGCAGGGTAGGGTATGCTTGGTGTGTAAGAATGCCTAGGTAGTGTTGGACCGACCTCATATCGTTAATATATCTAAACTCGTAGCCATTTGTGCTGCGACAATATACTTAGATAAGGTCTTCTCATGCAGTCACAAGCTATATCAAGCATGAGCCCTAATCGCTATCCACTATATCCTCGTATAAGGAGACTGAGGCTGTTTGAAATTTGCCCTGAAACACTACAAAGGCCGTTTGGAATAAAGCATATGCCCAGGAGAATTCTTTATCGCGCTGTTGAATTTTATACAAGTTTAACATGAGGTAACCACAGCAATGGGCCCCTCTTTATTGTGCTTTGTATGCGTACCTGGCACTATTGCTGTAGGTAGGTATTTCTGCCCTTTTAGAAATATTAGTATGATTTAGCTACAACAAAGATAGGTACGCGCTAGATACTCCCTTTGATGATGAACCTTATTTGAGGTAGCTAACGTCTGCAGATAAAGAATTCGTATGAGAGTGTAAGTAGAGGTCACATACTTCAAAGCTCCATATTAACAAAGGATCTGTGAGTACAAGAGAACTTGCATCGCTCAGGGAAAATTTCCTGGTAGCTACAGGTACCTTCTATATAAGGTACATATGTACCTAAATACCTACCTAGGTACCTTAGTCTGCTACCATAGCAGGTTCCGCTGGAAACAATAAAT
The DNA here is from genome assembly GCA_002120325.1 of Daldinia sp. EC12. Lineage (NCBI taxonomy): Eukaryota > Fungi > Ascomycota > Sordariomycetes > Xylariales > Hypoxylaceae > Daldinia > Daldinia sp. EC12. The sequence continues at coordinate 723,402 of KZ112929.1, forward strand.
TATTTAAAAATAATAAACCGTCTTTTTACAGTTTCTTCATATAAATATTCAAGATCATAAATGTTAGTAATTATTAACGATTACCACACTTTTAATAGCTAATTTTATCTAAACGTTTGAAAGGCTTCAAAACATGTAATTATAATAATTATTGTAATAATTCAAATNATTAAAATAATTCAAACGTTTATGCGTTTAGATCTTCCCGTAGATCCCGTCGTTCCCGTCGATAGCAAGAGGCCTGGCAAGAGGCCTGGCAAGAGGCTTGGCTACCTGTATACAAGGTCTTCGAGATCGTCTATATAAAGGCCTCTCCCTCCCCCGACGACGATTCATCTTTCTTTCCTTCTAAGTCTTCAAGTCTTCAAGTCTTCAAGTCTTCAAGTCTTCAAGTCTTCAAGTCCTCAACTAGCCCCTTAGCCAGCCAGCTAGCCAGGAACCAGGAACCAGGAACCAGGAACCACCGTAGCCTTGTAGCCTTGTAGCCTCGTAGTAATCGTAGAATCGTAGAATCTTGAAAATAACCTCGTATTCCTACTGCTTCTAGCTACGTCTGTATCCTCGTTTGTATGTATACGTACCTCATATCCCTTCCCGTCGTCCTTCCCGTTAGCTCCCGTGAGCTCCCGTAAACGTTTGAGGTCGATTTAAACGTTTAGAAATTTTAATCATTTCTTATATTTTAAGAATCTAAAAATATAAGCGCTCGAGATGCTTTCAAACGATTTATAGCAGCCTAATAGCTTGTAGTTTCAAATCAACGTTCAAGAAGCCGTAATATTTGAAACATTTAAAATTTTTAATGATAAAATTACGGTGAATTGACGGTTTACTAGAACCAGCAAAACCTAGTATGGTATCTTGTCCGCAGAAGTTGCAAACACCTTTTCCTTATGAATCATCCATGCGTATGCTATTATTAGTAGCATTGCGGGTGCGCCACTAAATCAACGCAAAAAGACTAAAGCATTACATGTATCTTCATCTAATCCCCAACATACAACAGCATCAGCCCTCCACACACCCACTATAGCCAATCTTCAATAACATAAAAGAGTGAAACTCTTAAGCGTTAGGCCACCCAAAATGATAGCGCTAATGGCCGGAAAAGAGCCCCGCTACAGTCCGACGCTGAGTCTTCGCTTACGGGAAACGGCGCGCAAGCCGGATACTAGCACAACTCCCCCGAGACCAACTAGATCAGAGAACCCCACCGTACGCCGCCAGAGTTGCCCTAATCAGAGCCCTAGCGATATCAGCGGGTCCACCATGGATATTCAGCCTACCAAAACAAGATGGATAATTACGACAATAGGCCTAAACACCAGGAACCAGCCCCTACAATGGTATCAGGCCAAAGTTTAACGAGTAGGTCTTGTACCTGTAGCTGTGGCTCGACAATCCGCCGTACTAAATCAGTACCACCTAACCCAACCACAGTGAAGCCCCGCCCCTCACAGCAGGGCACCGAGTATTAGAGAATGCCAGATACAAAGTGGAACACCTGACAAACGCCACCCTATTCCGATTCGACCTGGGGGATGACCTAGATCTACCTCCACAGGCATAGACACAATAGCAATGAAGTGCGCTTGGCCGGTGTTCGCAGAATACTACACAGAGCAATTGGAAAAGTGCCTACATAAGTAGAAATAAGAGTGTACCCCAAGGTATAGAAAGAGGCGGAAATGTCAATGATGCCAAAAGTGGGAAAGACCGACTTCACAACCTGCAGAGGCTGAAGGCCGATCGCACTACTATCGTGCCTGGGTAAGGACTGGAAATGATCGCAGCGAAACTGAAGGTGTGTACAGCACTGCAACACGAGTTGATTAACCCACGACATGCTGGGGCGGTACCTAAAAGGTCTGTCATGGATCTGGCAACTAGTCTTACACACGACGTTGAGTTGGCACTGGCAAACGGAAAAGGGCTACACTAGTTACCCTAGACGTAGATGGTGCCTTTGACGCGGTCCTAAAGAGCTGTCTACTACTAAAACGGATGGTCACCTAGGGCTGGCTGGAGCAAACCCTACGATTTACAGAGGACTTTCCTTACAGACAGGAAAGCAATCACTCGCTTAGAAGGGACTCGCTTAGAAGGGACTACCACGGAAGCCAGGGAAGTCAAGTGTGGAACTCCGCAGGACTCACCACCATCCCCCGTGTTGTATATGCTATACCTTAGCATGTTGCTGAAGGGTAGCGCATGTAGATGGGATACGCCAACGACATAGCGGTGCTAACCTTCGGGAACAACCTAGACTGGCTGCTGGTTCTCTCTCCTTTCCTGTCAAGGATGGGGATGGGGCACGGCTTCGAATTTGCTGCTAGCTTCCTCAGTTGGTGTGTGGCGTTATTTTAGTTGCTTTCACTGTATGAACCTGTTGTGGGATTAACTATCGAGAGAAAGCTCCAAACGCCTATACTTATGTCGCTGTCCTTCTACGTTCCTTTCACGGCGGTGTCTTCCTTTTGTTAACCCTTCCTTCCCACCGTGAGCCCATAGAGAACAAGAATCGTACCGAGGAGGCTGAAATCGGCTACTCAGTAAGCAATCCTTACCACAGCTACAGTGCCTAAAGCTGAGCGGTATGATAGTATTCAATTCTGAATCCCCTAGATGGGTTTAGAAAGTTATTAAAGACTTTTTGAATCCTACTCCGTATAGTATGTCAGAAGCTGCACAAATCGATAACCATAACTAATTGATGTCTCAAATTTAGGGTCAGAGGCATTGACAAGTACCCAGAAGACAATTTTACAGGCATAGTTTCCATCCTCGCAACCTGGACTCTCCACTTACGAAACCCGATATAACTTTCGAGCAACTATATAAGCTCTAAATTCCTGTAATATCAAATCGCACATTCAACCCACTCACAGCCTGTTCCCCTACTTTGTCATGAAGTTCAAAGTCGATCCCTCTGGCCACTGCTGAAACACCCTTGATCTTGGTGTGGTTGGCTACTTTCATAGCCTTCATGGCCCTGATTTCTACACACTTCCTATATTTTAGCTTTCTGTCTCAGTAGGTAGACTTCCAGCCGTCTTAGAGCCAGTGGTGCCGCCGCAGCGCTGTCGCTCTAGTTTCTGGTAAGGGGATCGGCTTCATCCGTATTCGCCCTGTCAGTTTCATGGTGGGGTTATTTTCTACCCTCCTATCTTGTGTTGTGAAGTGTATTTATTGCTCTATCTTTTCTAGGCTGACGGCTGTCCTATTCTCCTCCCCGTGTCGTAGCATCTTATTCACATTCTTCCTAGATATTTTGGTGCTCCCTCCCAGTGTGATAAACTTCGAAATATTGAGGAGAACTTGCCTGGGCCGCTAATGGATAGAAGCAACGAGCAAAATCTAGGGGTTTGGGCAATGGGGGGACCCGGGCTACGCGCCTGAAGAAGCCGGGAACTGCTCGAAGCTGTTTTAGACGAAATCAATATCCTTTTCCAGGCACTTCTATGCCTAAGATTTGAAGCTGTTCAAATCAATTAATTTGAATACCTAGAATACAGGCTACCCGGTTCGTTCGCGTATTCGCAGCAGCAACAAATAGATCTAGCCTCTGATTGGCTGGTCACACATAAGCATACACCCGATGGATTTTTTTCTGTAAAATGAATTGAACTCCGTCGCTATCACAAAAATATTGATAATTATTTAATAGAACGCGTTTTGCATGAACTTTTGTATACTATTTATCCTGGAAATAGAAACCATATAGCCAGTATCATACCTTTTCGAAATTTTCTCTTTTTGAAAAGACTGACGTTTTAGGAAATGATGGTAGCTTTTAGGACATCCTCATAGACGGCGGTTACGGTCACACGTTGAATTACGAGACTACGGCTACGAGCTACGCGTTTTACCACTACACTACGAGGTTTACAATTAAACAAGGCTTGCCGCATTACAGTATACAAGCTTGATACATACAGGGCCTTACTATTCAGTATATACGCGAGGCCTGATATTGTGTTGAGCTTGACATTATAGCTTCAAGCGTGGTTACTTGGACATTGTCACCAGGCTTGGTAATTACTACCATATGGAAAGTACCACTGACATAATGTCTACCTGAAATACTGTCTATTTGTATTGAATTGTAGGTACCTGCAATGAAATCGGTACTACAGGCCTGATAGTAAGAATGTTGGCTGTTTGACAGGGTGTTGGAAACTCGTAATTATGTAACCCCACTGACATGCAGAGATTGCGCGCCCCACCTTCTCTTCTCCCGCATTAGGTCTATGTCATGTGAAGTTGTCTTCAATATGGATCTAAGGTCACCCTAAGTACTTAGTACCTATCCTTTAGGTACGAGAATATTACCTTAGTAAGTACACGGTACGAATACGTATAGGTGGTACTTAGGTAGTGTGGGTCGAATGATCCCCAAAAGGGAAATTGACGACGACCTCATTGTCCATCAATATTTTCCTTGTAAGATAATATCGAGTAGCTCATACCGTAATGACGGAATAAACCTAACCTTGTCGCATATTGAAATCTGCTAACAATTTTTCTTTATCTCCGCGCAATTGTTCTCAGTGAACCACTTACTATCCTATGGGCCTAAACCTGTGTACTCCACCCGATGCCTTTGCGGGAAACGTCGGGGTCTATACAGAGGGGTTCGTTTAGGGTCATAGAAGTAGAAGATCGTATTTCTGGTTAGGGCCTCTTTCAATCTCTGCAAGGCTTGGCACGTTGCTTCTAATATACCCTGCGAGACCAATGAAGGTTTTGAGATCTTTCAATGAGGTAGGGAACACAATCTTGGAAATAGCGATGAGGCTTTCCTTTGTGGCAGATAGGCCGAAGGAATCGACTCGTGTACCAAAAACAATGGTGTTGCGGAAGCCGACAAAAGACTTGGATGGGCCCGATGAATATGTTTTTGCCACAAAGGAGGGAGAAAACCAATGCACAGGCTCTGACGTGCAGAGTTTCGGATGCGGCAACAATGTTATTGCAGTGGCAGTCTGCGGCGTCAATGTTTTCGTCAAAGTTTTCGGGATATTGATCAAAATCATAAGGTCCCTCAGCATCTGCCAGATAGGCCTAGTCCCATGAGGATATTATTGATTTCATTTCTGATAAATCAAGGCGATAGCCTCCTCGTTGACCTTCACGACTACATTGGTTCTGGTAGGAGGCATTGGTCTTGCTTGTGGTGCCTGTTGTTAGGAATTCTGCTGGTGGGGTTGTTGTTGGCTAGGAGGATTCCATTGATTGTTCGAGCAATATTGGGTTTGGGAAGCCCATTGGGATTGGCGGTTGTAGTAGTTATTGTAACCGTATCATCCTCTGCCTGACCATGGGCAAGGATAGTATTGGTTGTTGTTGTTCTAACCGCGATGCTGTTGACCCTGTTGTCGAAGTTGATATCTGTCAGTTTGGTGGTTCTGAGAGTCATTATGGGGATGCATACCATGATAAGCAGACTGGTTTGGGACTGTGGTGACTAGATGTGTTCCGTCTACTTCTTGCCTTTGGGGACAAGACCGCGCGGAAAGCTGCCCCGACACAAGGCCGGAAAATCAAACCGAAATGGAACGGCGTCTATGGCTTGATCAGACCTCATATACGTGCGGATATGAAACGGAAAGGCTTAGAAGCGGACTACCGGCGCCCTAGTGGGCGACCCCGAATAAATATTGCACCGGACACGAGCTCACCCGGAGGAGCCAACGGGAACGGCTGAAACATCATGTGTGCCTTCGGGTTTGATTTGTAGGATATCAAGGACCCTTTGTGTAAATAGGTTTAGATAGCTCTGCACGCCGCATACCCCTAGGGAGGTTTGCGAGGGCTGGTCCTTCCCCCTCACCCCGGTTAAATATGCCAACCAACCAACCGACCTTTGGGGACAAGGAAACACCCTACAAGATAGGTTCACGGTCGTCCAAACGACTCAAAACCTGACTCATCGTGGTTGATATGGTGATTATAAAGGGGAGGCCACAATCCCTGGCGCCCCAAACGACGCCGTATACAAAGACTCAGGCTTTTGCCTTTACCAAGGTCCAACATGGTGAACTTATGTTTGTGCAGGTCTAATGTGTTTTGGGTTTTCTGCTTCTTGAATCTGGCGACCGAGGCGTCAGCAATCTGAAGAATGGTGCCTGAGAGTAGTCCTCGTCTCTCGAGAGGTGACAACCCAGCTATCAGCCAGCCTTGGGCTACTCCTTGCAAATAAGTTAACAAGTTGTTCAGACCTGTTTGATTTTGATGTCTCCGCGAGAAAGACGCAACTCTAGAAGACGATCAATAAAGGCGTAGACGTTGGTGGAGATCGTATGTCTGCCAGAAGAAAGAACCCCCCCCCCAAGTTGTCTGTATCCTTGGAGCTGGGGTTGAAGTATCCGACATCTTCGGCTTTGAGAGAGCCACCGTTGCCGCCATTGTTGTTACTGTTGGCCATATCCTGATATTGGAGAAGGCCTCGGCAATCAGTTGAGGTGCTAAAGAGGTATCAGGGTGGGTTGGAACCATCTGCAGGGAAATTGTTGTTGGAAGAGCATATATGTCCAGTAGTAAGCGGTACTAGTGGACTCTCCTTCGTTGGCCGCAATTAGGGGAAAGGGAGGGAAGGAGTGGGTAAGTTGACATCCATCTCCTTTCAGTCGAAGTACACCGCATCTACAATCTATCTTCCGTAAGTACCATCTAGATCATGTTGCTTCAATGGCTGGGAGGTTCCACTTGGTTGCGTTTCTTTTTTTCTTTTTTTTTTCTTCTGGTTCTCTGTCTTTCACTGCTTCTTGGACAAAACCTTATGTTCCTTATGCAGGAAAAGCTCTGTTCCCGGCCTAGCGCACCCCCCTAAATATCATTTGGGTTTGAGAGGTGGTTTGAGTGGCTTGGCCTTATGGCTTACCTCAAGCGTAGGTAGACTGACATCTTCGTAGTGTGGACAATTTCGATATAGAAGGTGCCCAACACTGCGTTTCATTTTGCACGCCGATGCAATAGGAGGTTGGTAAGCCTAACATGTAAAATTTAGCCTCAGCTTAGCCTTCAAAAAATAGGGCTTTCATAATGTCTTACTTAGGCTGCGATGTGGGATTCTATGTTGTAGATAGCTGCCCGTATATACGTAATAAGGCTCTTTATCATTGCTTCGATGCTGATAATATGGGAAGTTGAAATACAGCATTCACTCCGCAGGGGAAATTCGGCCGGGCTTTTATAGAAACTTGTTAACGAAATATCCTTGTACGTGAGCTCATATTATCTAGCTATATGGGGGGGGCTTAAATGACTACCATGGTTAATATAAGGGTAGGGCCACATACCCAGCTCCCGTTATATCGTGGTGAGTGGGAATTACTCACATATTAGATTCGACTTCTTGACAAAGCCTAGGCTGGACTCTGTAAAAGGACGTCCCTGGAGGTAAACCGAATGTGTTCTACGTGGTTAACACGTAGGAAGCTCAGCTGCCGTCCACGAAGTTCCCGTACCAAGTTCGCCGGCGCAACTCTACTTTCTTAAACCCCAACGACTGCCTCACCATCGATCGTGGCCTCAAAACGCATAGCACAACTCGCTAGTGATAAGACTCACTAACCTATCTCATATCATTCGTCAATCGAACACGTGCCTTAGAGGCCTCAAATGTCCTACCACACACCATCCCTGCCAACACTCCCGGCACCAGCGCGCTAAATTCCATACAATCTCGTATAATACAAGCTTCCGTCTCCTACCAATTGGGGGCAATAGGCAAAAACTAAACCTGTCAAACCCCCGGCGGGCCCGATTATGAAATTTCCCGGGGTAACAGAATGTTTGTCCTTTGCTTATGCCTTACCAGGTGGGAAAGTATACAGAGGTATCTTACGAGGTCGGATCGCACTAGCACCAGAAGAGGAGTAAGGTAGAGTGGAGGCAAGACAGGGCAAGACACATTCGGACGAGAATAAGATGGGTTACGAGTTCCTAGCAGAGACGTAGTGCACCTGCGTGAGCCAGGAGGAGAGTCGGGGGAAGAAGGGATACGAGATGTGGAAAATCGGCTTCCGAATAGCTTCCTGGAGGATATTCGAGAATCAGGAAGAATACGTCCTAGAAGATGCGTGTCTTCGAGACCGGTACAAAGCCCGAGCGATATATAGTGATGCTCTGACGTTAATGAGTAGAGCTATTCATTCCTAAGTGAGGCACCAAAAGTCTCGTGAGGATGGAACTAGGTAGGTGGTGGTCATGGCCCACTCCTTGTTATATGTATATCTTACCCAGCAGGATAGAAAGGAGACTCCCAAAGAGAATAACTACGGGAATATATTTCATGAGGCTCCTGTCTCTGGGTCTCTTATTGTAAGATCATGGAAAAAGAGTTAGGGCAAATCATAGGTGAACTTCCCTATAGGACCATAGAAAGACAGTTGGTGCAACTCCACCTCGGCTATGGACAGATTGTTAATGCAGCTCTGTTTTGTATGCCTTAGCTGTGCCATTCCATGCACTTGCCTATGTTCCGTAGGTCTTGGCAGTGGGTACCACGATAAGCGATCTTTTCTAGGAGTGAATAGCTGCCAAATACGGGCTTTGAACATGGCAAACGGCTACGCCAAGCCTGAAAAGAGTCCGTATATGTTTCTTGGTTCTGGAACAGAGTTCTTAGGTACAGGTCGTTTACACATTTCTTTCCCCCAGACAACAGGTACTTCTAAGATCACCAAGATTGGATGCAACTGTCAGCTAAATTCGCTCAACTATCTTAGTTCAAAGCTTGCCTTAAAGGGTATATACAGATGGTCAATGCAACTTTCTTCCGTATGTGCCAGCTGCATCGTGATAGGTAGACTAGCATCCCCTAAAAGAATATGGAGAGCGATCAATGTAACTATATTCTGCATTCTGCATTCACAGCAGATAAGTACTGTACGTCTTCTGTATAGTAGTATTGCATAAAGATAGTTGATGTAGCAGATAGGTGCCATGATCAAGTTCAGAACTTGTTGGGCATTAAGACAGAAATGAAGCATTTACCTAGGTAACTACCTACCTATGTTGTCTTCGTGAAAGAACTACATCGTTCGATACCTAAAATCAATAGTACTGTCTACATAAGTACATTTGGCGTAGGTTATGAGGTATATTATCGAGCCAGTATATAGAACATTAGGATGTAACTGTGTGGGAACCTTACATGTCTGAATACTCATCTCAGTAACAGGTACATACCATGAGCGAAGTAGTGTATTGGGGGCATCATTCGAGATATTGGCTTACCTATACAGATTTGCGGGTATCTCCGCCAAAGTTGTTTCCGTAATGAAACCCTTGTCGAGACGCCATGTATGCATCTAGACCAACTTTCCCGCCAACCATTGAAATATGAAAAAAAAAAATGGAAGCAAATATGACATGGCGAAAACGTAATATGTACTGTATGATCAGTAACGTTAAAGTCAAAACCCAAATTTGATAAAGTCAAACCCATCCAC